>BMAO01027363.1:0-39310 GCA_019973975.1 Trichonephila clavata
GTCTTTCAAAACAGTACACTTAAAACAATTTTGCTCAGTGAAGCTAACCGACAATTCCGCAGTGTATTCATATTAATTTTTTTAAAAAAATAACATTCGAAATGCTGTATTCAATTCTTTGAGTATAAAAAAATAATGCCTGCTGTGGAGAAGACAGAGAATGAGATGTGATGTATGGTTTTGAAAGAATGTTTTCGTACATGTAGAGTATTTTTGAAAATTTAAATATCACCAAAGCTGATCATATGATTGTAAATGAGTCTTATTTTAGAATGTGAGCTGTGGGGTATCAAAATAAAACATTTTACTTTTAAATAGCCAAGGAGTTTATACTCAATATCCTCTTCATAAAATTGCTTACAACTTTTATTCAAATTGTAAAGGAACTGAAATATAAATATCTGACTTACTCCAGTCAAAAATATTCATATTATGTGAAAATACTGTTCCTCCACTTATTTAAGTACGTTTATAAGCTATAGCCCAAAGCAATATTTTATTTTTATAAACGAGGCACAAAAATTCAGTTATAAAAATATATTTTTCATTTTAGAACATATAAACCGTACACGGATTGTAAGACCATTTCTAAAATACTAAGAGTTTTTAGAGGAACAAAAACATATAATTTTGGGTAGTTCAAATTTTAATATAATACGCAAATATATATATTGTTAAGCAAATACGTTTGACAAGAAAAAAGTTATTTATTTAAATCTTGTATTGCATGAATAAAATAAATCAAAGATCCTCCTGAAATAAACACAATTGAAGGGAAAATGTTTAATTTGCAATCGATAGCATATAAACGTTTCTGTTAGAGGTATCCCCGAAGTGACGCAATCCTATTCGGTAAAAAATAAAACTTACTGCTGGAATCATACAATTTCCTAATGAATGGGTGAATCCGAATATTTTTTTCATTTGAACTGTTTGGACGGAAATGGCTAAATAGGAACATTTAATAATTAACAAAATTAACCGTTATAGTTTATATAATTTCTTAAGATTACAAAAGGTGCGTTTCGGAAGCACAAGTTTTAATAGGAGTACGGCTTATGAACAGTAGAACAAATATATCTGAAGAACTATGGTTTGTTACCTTAAATATTGTGAGTGAGTGAGTGATTTTGGGGATTATTGGCGCAAGAGCGATTTCGGCTATACTGCGCCAAACATTTGTTTTAATATCTGTGGTCCAGACGAGAAGAGAGAAAGAAAGAATGAATTGAATGACAAGAAAGAGGGTCGAAAATAGAGAAGGATCACTAGGGTACCCCGGGTTCGTGAAGCCCGTGTTTGCCAAAGACAGTACACCCCTTGGGAAAAGGAAAAGATCACTAGGGTGCCTCGGGATTGTGACACCCGTACTCACCTAAAGAAGGTGAGCCCCCTGAGGGGCTTAAATATTGTGAAACACAACAAAGTATATTGGAAATCAATTCCCCAATTCATGTTAATAAAAATGTATGAAAAAACTACAAGACTTATTTTTGTATTTGTAATTTTTATAATTTTTCCTGAAAACTGCAATTTCTTGTGCGGCACCCGTCAAAACCGCTGGGCCCTCACTTTTTGCCCAGCTCACCCCTACCTAAACCAGCTCTGCTCTAGCAAGTGAAAATGCTGTCTTCTGTTTATCAAGGTTATGTATTGCAGACTGCATCCTGTATGTTAGATGTTCGTTTTTTTCTTCTACGTCAATCTGTTAAAATCTGAATTTAAAATTATATGAAATTCTTAACATTCGCAACAATGCCCTTTATAATTTTTTTAATAGTATATGAATGCGTCTTCAAACATTACATTACATTTATGTTGACTTTTTAATTAATATTAAGTATAACTTAACGCAGAGATTTTCTGAATTTTAAAATAGATAGTCCAAAAACTCTTGTAGATATGATCATAATTTTTCATTCCTGTGTTTTAGCTTCTCAGTAGTGCTTCTACTTAAAAATTTATTGTATATTCATCAAATTTTTCAGCATAATTTTTGCTCTTAACATACAGTTTTAACCGAATTGTATGAAATTTACGAAATGCATTAAAATGCTTAAGATTCTTATGTTAAAATTTTAATTTAATATTTTATTCGAAGAATTGTTAGTACTTATTTTAAATAATTTTTAACTGAGTATGTGCACGATACATAAATATTTTTTTCTGAAATTTCAAATACAATTTCTAACATAAAATTCCTAGTTTTGTATGAAAATCTGGATATTTTCTGAATGTTAATTATAATAGATATCCAGATTTTAATTACTTGTTCTTCAGTTAGCTTTAAAAAAATAAATATTTAGACATTTTGCATAAACAAATATGTTTAAAAAAAAATTTCAAATTTATCTTTATATTTATTTATATGCGTAAATGTCAACTGTAAATGTATCCGAATATTTTTAATTACTATTTATTCAAATATTCAAGGTTAAAAATATGAATTGGTATAAAAAACCCCTCATTCATGTTTTCTCTGAAGTAAACTGAAACTCAAGCATTTTTTTTTTAATTCAAATATAATTTGGTGTATTGTAACAATACGCGCCCTGAACATCTGGCTTTAAAATTAAAAATAAATAAATAATGGATCTGAATTAGTTTTTTCATTATTATTTTTATGAAAGCGTAAGAATTTTTTACAAATAATTTGATGCAAAAGTTTAGAAATTATTCATTTTTAGTAGTTGGAAAGTTTAAAAGGTTTTAAATTTTGAAGCGTTCGGTTTCTTATTAACTTTTTTGACACCTTATAATGAAATAATCATGGTTTAAAAACTGAAAACATTGGTTAAGAGAAGAAAAATGAAGCAATTAAATATAGTTCTAGATATTATATAGAGATTTATATATTTTAAAAACTTCTTTTTCCGTTTCATCATTTTAAGATGAAGAAAATAATACGAGTTAATCAAACAAAGAGAATATACTTAAAAAGTTATTTGTCCAACTATATAAAATAGCAGATTACAGTCCCAACTTATTAAAACTTCAAATTAATATAAAATCAAAAGTGAGTTATATAATATTTTATTTATACGTTGGAACATTTTTCAAAACTTGAAAAAAAAAAAAGTTAAATTGCTAAAAGTGCAAAAAGAATTTATTTAATTCAAACGCAATAATATCTCAAATGAAGCTAAATTACAAACACTATAACTTATAGTTCGTTCACTAAGGTGTCTAAAGAAATTCTTCCCAACTTTTTACGATTGCTTCAGGGTCAAAACGCAGGGTTCTCCGAGAGCTGTAAAACTGTGACCATTGTGTCGCTTCAGCTGTCAGTGACCATTGTGTCGCTACAACCCTCCCTAATTATCTTTCATGGTGTTAAACCATAAAAGAGGGGAAAGGATTTCAGAAAAACACGGCCTACCCGCTTTTGAAGCACTCTCTTGAAGTGAGAAAAAGACGTGTGGTGCGTTTTCGAAGCATCTCTAGACGTGCGGAAAAAGACGTTCAAACCGCTAAGAGGGTTAAGTATTTGGGCATAATTGTTGATAACAAAATGCAGTGGAAGGAGCATATCTCTTATATTTCTAGCAAAAGTGAAAAAATTCTTCTTGGACTGTTAAGAATTGCAAACAATACTTTTGGGGTGAAAACACACACACTAGTGTTCTTCAGTTGATATATAAACAGGGAATAGTACCTTTTATGTCTTATGTATCGAGAGCTTGGGGACACTCTTTAAGAAAGAAAATTAATAGTAGACTGATTAGGAGAACGCAACGGAGGTTTTTACTTCGTGTCATTAAAGGATACAAAACTCTTAGCTATGAAGCAGTGTTTGCGATTTCTGGAATGTCACCTATTGTCTTGGCTATTTTGAACAATCTTGATGTTCTCAAAAGCTTTTTGAGTACCAGCCTTGGAACGCTGGATGGGGTGATTCCAATTTCATTATTGCCACACCCTTCATGTAGAAAGCCTATCACTCTTGTAACTTATTCAAATGAAGTTCTTCAAGATTATAAAACTATTTGTTTCACGGATGGCAGTAAATTGAATGGAAGAGTTGGTCTTGCCTGCGTTATTTACGAGGAAGGATTTGAAAAAGCTACTTTCCAGCATCGAATAAAAAAATGAATGCTGTGTTTTTCAAGCCGAACTACTCTGCATTAATCTTGCTGTAAAAGTGATTCAGGACTCTCTCCGTCAGGGCGATACTCTCAAATTTCTTATTTGCACCTACTCGCTCTCTTCGCTTCATTCTTTGCGCAATATAAATTCTACAGAAAAACTTGTTGTGGAGGTTCAATCTATTCTGTACAACCTTGAAGACTGTGATATCCACTTTTCTTCTGTTCGGGGCCATAATGGAAATCTCGGCAATGATAGAGCGGACCAGTTGGCTAAAGAGGCAACTTGCCAAAATATGAGCCTTTCGATGTCTGTGCCATCGTCCCACTGGAAGCATTTAGCTTGGGAAAGAACTGTTTCCGACTGGAACTCCAAATTCTTGGCCTCACCTAAAGCTTTATGGACTAAAAAGTTTTTCCCAACCATTTATCAACGGCTAAAATGTAAGAAATTTGTTACTGATTTTAAGTTATCCCAGATTCTAACAGGACATGGTAATTTTAAGAGCTATTTGTTTAGGTTTAACTTAATTGGTAAGGATATTTGTTCTTGTGGTCTGGATGCTAAAACCGCGGAACATGTCTTGTTGTATTGTAATCTATATTGTTGTAAAAGAGAAAATTTTAAAAAGGAGTTAAAATGCTTAGGTATTTCCTGGCCACCTATTTTGTCTTTGTTAGTCAATTGTTCTGAAAGCCTTAATGTCTTGAGAAAATTTGTTTACAGTATAGATTTTTAAAATTTTACAGATACTTTCCATTCTTTATATTTGTGTATTTCCTCCCTTCCTTTATTTTAGTTTTGGCTCTTTATGTCCCCCCTTTTTGTGTCCCCTCCCTTATTATGTTTTTTTGTCATTATTATTGTTTTGTAATGTTGTTACCATTTACATCTGTAAGCCTCATGTTATGTAATGTGGAGCATAAGGAGTTTTTCAAATAAATTTTTTAAAAATATATATATATATATATAAGTTGTTTGGCGTATTAATTACAAAATTTATGCTACTTTTGTTGGGGAATTTAATTTGATATAACAACATTTCTTTAAATGAAAATAGGAAATTAGTTATCGCAAACTTAGATGGAAGTATCACAAAGAGTTATTATTATTACTAAGAAATAATAGAGATTGTAAATCTTTATTTGCTATATATTGTATGTTCTTTAAATTTATATCTGCAGTCACCATTCAGAGTTATAAATTTTCCCCAGAGTTTCTTGACCTTCCGAAGGCCCTCATTGTAGAACTCAATGGATTGTGTGGAAAACTATTGTTCCATCTTTTGAAAGGAGTGATTTGTATTTTCAAATCTCTAACTTTGCAATGGTTTTTTGAGTTCGGAGAATAAAAAAAATTTCTTGGGATGAGATCAGGAGAATTTTTAACGAGAAAAAAGTTATCTAAAACGAAAAGCGATCTGCAAATAAAAGGAGGAGTTTCATAATGCGTCCCTCAAAATTATTTTCTTCTCCAAAATGGATGCAAGTAGAGAATATTTTCCTAATTCTTTGCTAAAATTTAAACATTCAAGAGTGAAATTTCAATCTGAATTGTTTCTTTCCAAATTGATGCAAATACTGTGTATTTTCCCATTTTTTTTGGTTAAACATTACACATTTAAAAATGGAATATAAAATGAGACAAAGAAACATATTGCAATTCACTATGAATATCACTATTGCAGTGTCCTATTATGTTACTATTACCATAATAATAATAAGATTAAACACAATAAATGAATTGCATGATGCTTTGTGAACAATTGTACTCTGAATAAACTGAGTGTCTGAAGAGTGTGATAAAACAACAAATAAATCCAAATTCAATCCAAGAATGTTGACTTTTCAATGTTAAAATTACACATATAGCTGAATTATACAAAACATATTTATTTAATTTAACTTTGTATACATAAAATGTATTTCTTTCACAACGCATACATTAAAAGAATATTTTTCAGTCTTGACATAGCTTGTGTCGAAAAAGGGGGATTGAGACGACCAACAGTCCCCCCCTCCCCCCCGGTAAAAGTCTTTCTGGGAGGGAAACTCAGAAATCATAAAGTTTTTGTTCCAGTTCATCTGGTTGATATGGTTCGAGTATCGGGTGATTCGGTATGTTTCCATCATACAGCATTCAGAGGAGATGATGCATCCATCAGCGAGTAAACTTGTCTTTTGAAGTCATTAGTAGGTTGGAGTGGTCCGGTCCACCATCACCACAAACCCATAAGGCTTAGATTCATTTTCAGGAAAGCAGATGAAGGCCATTCTCAATTGACACAGGTGTTTTCCCGATATTTTTCGTATATTGGCATGAGCTAGTAAGGCAATTCGAGGCATGTTGATTGGTCTTTTTCTGCTCTTTGTAAACTCTAAAGGAGCGAGAAAAGACAAGAAATATGCAAGCTATTGCTTGCTGAGGGCTTCTATCGTTGATAAAATGTCATTCAAACAAGCGGTTGCTATCGTTAAGAACACTCTTTTTAATACTTCTTTCCCCCGGATCTTTGCGTAGGTCTTGAGTTCGCCATTGACAGACGCACAGGCCGTCATATCAATCATACGGGGTCTTCAACCTACATGAGCCCAACTTGTGTAACATTTAGATACATTCAAATAAGTTTTATTAATACGATTATATGTACTTATTTTCCAAAAAAGAACCCCTAGGGATTTTGATACAGGCTCCACTCCTACTAATTACATCAGTAGGCGCACAAAGGCTTCTCTTATGGGAGGGGATACATTTTAAAAAATTCGAGGATGAAAGTACAGAGGGGTAATACCTATGGTGAAAATTAAAAATTTATTTATGGGAGGGGTTTGAACTCCCTCCCTTTTTTGTATGCATTGTTTCTATGTTACATGTAAGGGGAAAAAATTGCAAATGAAATACACTGAGCCATCATAAACTTTTCATAATTTATTTCAAACTTTCAAATCATATTCTTAAATCTTGTAAAATATTTAGAAAGTATTACATCATGTTTATCAACAAATTGGACGCAAATAAACTTCCTTTTCCGTATATCACTGCATTACTATTTTATTTCTTTCAAATAATCACTATACAAGAAACAATTACTAGAAGTAATTTTTCTTGAAATGTTCTTTGTTTTAATTTTTAACACGCTTTTATAAGTTTCACTAGTACGTAACGGAATCTTTGAACTCGATTTTTACCCATTTTAAAAGGTCAGATTAATTCGAAATTTTGCACACTTGTCAAGGACGATGACAATGCAATAATTTCATAATTTTGTTCCATTGAATTGACCAGGATCATCAAAAATAATGATTTTCAGATCTGGTGACTAATCCCATATACCATTTTCAGATTTGGTGACTAATTCCATATACCATATTCAGATTTGGCAACTTCTGAAAATGGAAAAAAAGGACTCGTGCACGTGAAAAGAAAAATTATGTTCTAAATGCTAAATATTTTTAATTTTTATAAAGCAAAATATCGGAGGTTTGAACTCGGTACTTTCCGATTCGTAAGCAATTAACTTACCACTAGACAAAAGTGATCACTCCTGTCCGGAGGCTGTTACTGGCTTACTTAGATTCCACCACAGTACTCCCCCACCAGTGAGTTGATGAACGAACGAGATATTTGTTGTTATGACAAGCGTGGGAGTTGCTATTATTGCGTCAAGTGAGTCTGACGACTTTGCTGCTCTGAGTGGGTCCGACGACTTTGCTGCGTCGAGAGGGTCCGACGACTTTGCTGCGCCAAGTGAGTCTCTCTCTAGCGACTTTGCTGCGTCGAGAGGGTCCGACGACTTTTGCTGCGCCAAGTGAGTTTTGCCGACTTTGCTTGCTCTTCTTGCAGGTAGATAGCGCAATGACACATCAGAAGATTTTGCGTTTTTCTTTTCAGCCGAGGTCACCAATATCGGAAGTTTTGAACTCGGTACCTTCCAATTTGTAAGCGTGTAACTTACCACTGGACAAAAGTGATCACTCCTGTCCGGAGGCTATAACTGGCTTACTTAGATTCCACCACACAATACGTTTAAAAGATGATAATACGATTGATACTTAATATTCCAGCAGCCACGTAATTCCGGCTACATATATCAAAAACTCAAGGATAAATTCAACAATGAATATAAATGATAGTTTAAAAAACTAAAAAAAGCAGGCTTTTATTGTAAATCGAACTAAAAAATGAAAAATAAATTATAGTTTTAAAAAAAACTAAAAAACACGCTTTATACTGATTCGAACTAAAAAGTAAAAAAATAATTCTGAATGTAAGAATAAAATGATTAAGAAGAAAATTAATGTGGAGTGCTTTGTATTACATTTTTACACTTAGCATTTCGGAATAGAACTGGTAAGAAATTATAACAATTGAGCCCCCCACTCTTTTACCCCAATGACATTAATTTTCTCGTTAATCATTTATTCTATATTAAGAATTATTTTTTAATTTTTAGTTCAATTCACTATAAAAGCTTGTTTTTTAGTTTTTTTAAAAACTATAATATATTAAAAGACCATGATAGCTCTTTTAATCAATGCTTTGTGATATTTGTTCCAGGAAAATTAGTTTAGTTCTACCTGCTTAGCCATTTCGTTTTTTTTCTGAGACAAACACAACCCTACAATACAAAAACACTATAACTTCTAACTTACCTTTTACAGTTGTGGTAACGATTAGAATTTTCAAACATAGTAGTTATTGCGTAATTCTTACTTGTAACTTTTCTGATTTTAATACACTTCGATAGAAATGAAGATCGAAGAAGTTAGAAGTACTACAAAAGCTCAGCGTGTTGCTGCCCATAGTCATGTCAAGGGCTTGGGTCTTGATGATAATGGTATGGCTATCCCAGTTGCCGCCGGTCTAGTTGGTCAAGGGGGAGCACGTGAGGTAATTAATAATAGTTCTACAATTTGTAATCTTTAATTTGAAATGTTTTCTTATAAATCCCTTGTTTTGTTCACATCTTTGGATTATTTTAAATTTTGTTTGTGAAAGAAATGTTAAATAAAGGTCTCTAAGGTATGTGCTATTACCAAAGGAAGAATAATTATAAAAACAAAATCAAATGCATTGATGTATTTAACCCGGGAGAAGTCGCGCGGTGCACAAAGTCACCTCAGGCTTACGAAATCTTTAATTCTTTAAAATTTGTTTGTTTTTTACCCCAATGCTCTTTTAAGTATCCTCCAATTTGACAGTCTCCATGGGATCTGAAATGTCTTTGTGAAATATCCCCTCCACTTTTTTAAAATCACTTCTTAGAATCTTAAGCTAGTTTGAGGCCACTGAGTTCCCCACATGACCACATTTGCTACAAAAAACTTTCTATGAATAGGTAACATATTAATCCTGTGAACAACTGAGTGGTTTTGATTGTTCTGTTGTACAATGGTTTATTAATGTAAATTTAACAGAATAAAAAAAGAGAATAAAGCATCAAGATATGTGGCAATTAAGAACTGTTGCATGAATAATCGTTTGCAAAGGAACTTTTTATAAAAGAAACTGACCATTGTAAGAGTTTAGGGAAAAAAACAGTAATTTTGTGTGATTTTACTAACTAGATATGTTTATACATCTATATTTTGATTTAAAAATGATATTAATTTCCTATGTACCTAAGAAATCCAAAATTGTGGTTTAGCTAACCACTGTGCATTGCAATTATACAATTCATGAAAATAGTATGGCGAAAGAGTCCGAGATAATTCACCATTGCAATGTAACAAAAGCAGGAGTAGGTGAAATGTCAACACTACATTCTTCATTGTGTAAAGCCAATGGATAGCCTATGGTAGTTTATTTTGCATTGAGGGTAGCCAGAATTAATGGCGAAGTTTCTCTAATGCCCATAATAAAACTTCCTTTCCAATGTAAACATTTCTTTTGAGATCGCTGATTGAATCTCAGGTGAACACAAGAAAAACTTCAAATGTTATCTAAAGAACTCAAATATATAAACTCAAGTGTACCACAAGACACACTGATCCTGTCCAAAAAACACAAGTTAGAAAAAGTTTGATATGCTATTTGTCAATCACCTAAGGACAATAAAACGAGGTACTTACATATTATTGCAACTTATAGGTGACATTATATGAAACTAGCACCTGGTTGCCAACTCAGTGTGTTTGACACATAGGAAATCAGGGTTGCCAACTTTGCAAGCTATTAATACAGTTGGCAATTCTTACAATAATATGTTAGTACCTAAAACTATTGTTACTTACATAAAATATGACAATTTTGCCTGCAAAAATTATTCCTGTTATGTTATTTAAAAGTGCCTGCGATTTATGTTTTTTTAAACTCGCGCATATTTGAAATATTTTAATTCATTTTGTCACCCTGCCAAGGTTAAAAATTTTTTTAAATATGGGATTTAGTTACTTATGTAGTGATATGTAAGTGATATATATTGTGCAGTTTTATTTTTTTGTGCAAATATATTATGGCATGGGGGAAATTATTTTACAATCAACAGAGTGAATTTAAATAAATATTAGTGAAGTAAAATTGTAGGATATATGTATTAAAGCAATTACTCTACCTAAACTTGTTTTTCAATAGAAAATTGCTATGATTTGTTACTCTGGTACTAATTAGTTCTGGGGACCATGAACCACACACACAGCAATGTGCCAGTTTTTATTCAGTATTTGTGTTTATAATGAATACATCTTATCAGATAATGTCAGCCAATGTTCGTGTTAGCAACATATTAAAAAGCAGTCACCAACCAACAGTCCTTATAACTTCAGCGCTAATTTGATATTAGTACAATATGTGCCAAGTTGTTGATGTTCCCCGAGTTGAGTAATAACATTGCAATATGGTTACCTTAATTTTTAGTGTTTGATACTGTGGTTGCCATTCTTATTACCTCTATTATAGTTAATTTTTTATTGGTTTATTTTTATGGGCAGTAACTATTAATTTCAGATATTTGATTTTTTTCAAATGTAACCATTATTTTAAGTTGTCTGGATTGCAGCTTTCATCTTCTATCATTTATTTAAACATGGATATTTTGGTTAGTACCTAGACTATTTTTTTAAAAAAAAGTAAGGGCTCCCTTTTCAATTTTTATGGACTGAAATGATTGCTGAATTTGCACTTTTTGTTTTCAAGAGCAGATTTTTTTGCCTTCTGATTCTTGGTTAAGATTCCACTCATTTTGTCCGTTATGAAATGTGATAAGTAAACCAGTGGAATGGAAAATGTATCGAAAATTGTTTACAGAAAGGATAAGAAATTTGACAGCTGTATGTTTTTATTGCGGATCTAATGGTGGGAATTTTCTCTGCCACAATTGTAAATCTATCGAGCATAATTTTTTTGCTGACAGGAAATTGCATATTTCTGCTTTACTTCACTTTAATTTCGATTTTACTTTTGGTTAATGAATTTTTAAACGTTCCTTTTCCGGCACAAGTTCGATATACGGACTTTTTTCAAAAATCGCCAAATTTTTTTTCTGGTGACAACAGTTGCCAAGGGAACCACAAGGTTGCATTCCCCTCCTCCTCCTTCCCCCTTAGCCGCCAGAAAATGCCGCGATACTCCCCCCTCCCTTCCCCCTGACTAAACAGTTTTGCAAAGTTCCTGTCTTCGATCTAAGTTTGCCTCCCCTCCGCCACCTCTGTACAAAAATTAATGGTGGGATTCTTTCCCCTTAGCCGCCAGAAAACGCCGCGATACTCCCCCCCCCCCCATAAAAATGAAACATGTAATATTTTTTTCCTACATAATATTAAACTAAAAAAGTAGTGAAAGGACAAATTTTTACAGAACTAAAATGTAAATAGTTAATGATTATTTTAGCAATACTGCATTGAATTTAAGAATAAAAATCTATTTTTTTAAGTGATTCAGAATAGTAATGAACAAATTGTTCTATTTATCATCATTAAGTCTAGAAGAGAAACATTAAAATTTAACATATTAAAGCAAATTAACATTAAAATTAAAGTCATAAATTAAATATAAGGAGAATCTTTCTTGCTTACATTGAATAAAATATATATAAATAGAATTAACTTACCTTGCAGCACTTTATGTATAAAAAATTGTCACACAATGGCCAAAGTCATCACTTGTCAGCAAGATAGATTGCGATAAAAAATCTTGATTAAATTCCCCTTTTAAAGAATTTGACCTAAGAATTGACCATAGAAATAAGTAGAATTAAGAATTTGACCATAAAATGAAAAACCCCGTGGAACCCAACCTGGACTGGAAAATGGGGAATCAGGGTAGACAGAATCTGGCGCAGAATCGCCCGAAAAGGGCGCCAAAAAAACTGCCAAAAAAAAGTCCGTATATCGAACTTGTGCCCCTTTTCCAATAAAGTTCAGGAAACTTGGTATTTTCTTTACTGTTTTTTCTCCCCATATTTCCTACATTTTGTTTCCCATATTTTTTCTGGAATTTCTAAATTCTTCATATTCTATGTTTTAAGTCCTGATACAAGTTTTTTTCTAAATTGTTTCCCACAAAAAAGTAAGTACATTTTTGGTTAATTTATATTTTTTGCTTCTTTTAAAATCTATGTAATTAAACTTTTTTTGTGAGGGATAAGAATTATTTTTATGGTCGAGTTCTTAGTGCAAGGCCACCATCTTGGATCTAAAAACTACTGGATCTTAAAATTTTATTTCTCACAGTTTCAAAAATGCATCAAAAAGGTGTTTGGCATGTAGCTTACTCATAACAAATTACCACAACATCTGATGCATAACGCACACTTTGAACACCAAAAATAAGATCAAAATTTACAGGTGTGTGCTATACGCCGAGTATAAAAATGATAGCTTTAAAAGTAAGTAGAAAGTTGAGAATAAAAAAAATTAGACCTCTCTCTCTATATATATATATCAAAATATTGTTTATTTAAAAGAAATTACAAACCCTATGAACTCAATTAAAAAGTTATAGTTCTAGAAGTATACTATTTTTTAGAAAGCCTGGGAAAATACCTCAATTAAATAATTTTAAAACATAAGAGCATTGCATACATACACTTCAGGTAACTGTGTAAGAAACGGGGTGCACATTATGGGGCAAATGTACCTCAAAGTTAAAAAATACAGCTTGAAAGTATAGGTGCGCATTATACGCCAGATTTTACGGTAGTTCCATGATTATATATATATACTTTATAGAATGCAGGCATTTGTATGTAGACATAATTCAAATCTAATATTTTTTCAAATGAGTATGTTTTTTAATCAAATAAAATTTTCTTTGTTACATACTAAGGAATAGATTCAAAGTAATTGTTTCCTTTTATTTGTGCTTTTAGCACCACATTAATTCAGATAGGTAAGAATAAGACATTTAATATTTTTTATGAGATCATGTTGCTGATCTGCTAACTTTTTTGGTGTTTTTATTAGAGTGCCAAACTCCTTATTTGTGAAGTTATATCTGTAATTGATATATCCTTGCTCTAAATGAGTTTTTTTAGGTATTTCCTTTCTGATACCCTGATCGTAAGAGTATAGTATGTCTGACAGATTCATACTATTGTTGCATCCTTATGTTTAAAATTCAAAGTATGCTAAAAAAAGGTGAAAAAAGGTAAAAATGTGGTGAAACGAATAAACCAAGCTGTGACATTTGTGAAAGGAAAATTAAAAATCCTACTTGAAGTTGCCGTTAAGCATGGATGTCAGGTTATTATATATATATAAAATTAGGTTAACACTTTGTACTTTAAGAATTTCTATCAACATTATTGTAATAGTTTAATTCTCTATGAAGCTCAACTTTTTGGGGGGGGGGAGAAAAAAGAAAAGCATTTTTAAACACTGTGGAATCTGAGAATTTGTGCGTGGATTGTTATGAAATGATATTCCATACATTATATGAAATGTATGGGATATTATACCTTATAATTGTCACTCATTTATCGGATTTTTTTTGTACTTATCAGTTCTAGGAGTTAGCTGGATCCTAATTGAGTCCTATGATTTGGTGATAAAAATATATCAAACTGGAGCCAAATGTAACTGTACTTATGCAGTTTTTCTACCAGTTCTTGGACAATAGTCAGTTTCTTATTTCTAACACTCTCATTGAAAGTTAATTATAAAGCAGCTCTGGTTATTTTTGAGAAGGGCTGAAAGTGAAGATGATATGAAAGTGAATGAAAGAGGTAAGAGAAAAGGATACTTACGTATTATCACAACCATTTTGATGCATTATATGAAAGGAAGCACATGGCTGCCAATTCAGTGGATACAATACGTATGAAATTGGAGTTGCCAACTTGACGAGTTATCTTGAGCATTGGCATTGTTGCGATAGTATGTAAGTACCGTGAAAAGGGATTGATTGATTGCTGAATAAATGAAGGATTAATGATGTTTATGGGACTTGGGTATTATTGCAACAATTCCAAAGTTCAAAATAACTCACTAGGTTGGCATCCCTGATTTTGCATGTGCCATACACACTGAATTGGCAGCCGTGCTTCTTTTCATACAATGTACAATGTTGTTAATTCGGTTGCAATAGCACGCAAGTATCGCATTTATTTATGAATGTGAAATGAGGCAATATGAGTTTGTTTGAGAGAAAGAGAACAATTAATGGTTACAAACTTAAGCTTACATCTCACAAGATATTGGTTTGGTATTTTGATGAATGAATTCATGGTCTATTATTTGAAAATTGACAAAAATCCTGTGGTGGGTTGCTATGAAGTTTGCATGACTGCTGTAGTGATTGGTCAAAATAAGGTGAATGATTTTCAGTTATTTTTTAATATTGATAGGTTTAGTGTATTTCCTTCGACCCCCCCCCCCCCCAATTGCCCTTTGGATATCGTATTTTCTTTGCTTGTTACGATTTAAACGATTCATTCTATTTTGGTGCTAGTTGGCAAAAAAATTTTAAGTGTCTGAAAAAATCAGGGACTTAACTAGGTTTTTACCATAATAGAGAAGTCAAACAAGACAGTTTCTTCTTGAATTTTTTTCTTTTATTTATTGCAATGTTTGTATGTATTAATATGATGAACCGCTTTTTTTAGTATGCTTATGTTTTTCTCTTTAAATATATTCTAAGTTAATGATGTATAATTGATTTTTTACTTAACACAAATTCTTTTTGTCTAAAATATTGCTAATAGATTTTCTGATATATGTTTGAGTATCAATTGATAATTGATGAATGTTTATCACATAAAATTCATGTATTAAACAAGATATGCTTTTTAAAAAGTAAATTAACATTTTAGGACTTTTTATAAATTTTCTATTTTTTTATTAACACCAATTCATCAATGCATGTGTATAATGAAAAAAATGATCTTCTTGCAGGCAGCAGGTGTTGTTGTTGATCTGATCAACTCCAAAAGAATGGCAGGTCGTGCTCTTCTTATGGCAGGTCCACCTGGAACCGGAAAGGTGCAATTTTTACATTTTTAACCATTAAAGACTAGTTTTTATTATGTTAGAATAGTATTTATGTATTGAATTTAATTTGAAGACTTTTGGATATATGCCTGACTAATGTGGTGATAATACAAATTGTTTTTGCAGACTGCAATTGCTCTTGCTATTGCGCAAGAGTTAGGGAACAAAGTTCCATTTTGTCCTATGGTTGGAAGTGAAGTCTATTCTTCCGAAATAAAAAAGACAGAAGTTTTAATGGAAAATTTTCGACGGGCCATTGGTAAGTTTTTTGTGTGTATTTTTAAAAACATTGCTATGATTGCTAAGATTTATTTAATTTGGAGAATAAAAAATGCAAATGTGTACATCTGTATTTCATCAATTGAAAGTATGTTAGGTTTAAACCATTATTTTTCAAATTTATGTAAATTACCTAATAAAATATAAAAATTACTGGTTTTCATTAAAAAATAATGAGGGAATTAGAAAATTGTAAAATGGAACAGTTTATTAAATAGAAAAAGCATTTTTTAAGTTTTTTAACTTTTTGTTCTTTAGATTCAATTGAATTTTCTCTGTAGTGTATTCAGAATAAATTGTTTAAAAAATAATTTTATTTAAATGTAATTTCTCTAATTTATAATTGGAAATAATTGAATTTGTAGAATTATCTTTTTTCTCCCAAACTTTATCATAATGTCCTATTATCCGGAATTAGTGTTAATAATTTTTTAATCTATGTATTTTTTTTAAAAATCAGGTTTAAGAATCAAAGAGGTGAAAGAAATTTATGAGGGTGAGGTGACTGAAATTACTCCTGTGGAAAGTGAAAATCCAATGGGAGGTAATCTTATTTTTTCTGTTGAAAATTTATTTAGAAAACTATTTTTATATGTATCATTATTGAACTTTTTAAAATATTTTTATACTTTCTACTGGAATGAAATGAAGCATTTCTTTACGATGTTAACCTCATTCTTCTACATTGGTATTTTACATTTCTTTTATAAATTGCAGACTGAGATATATTTTTATCCTAAAAATGTTTTTTTTTTATAAGTACCATATTTACTCGAATCTAAGCCGCACTTTTTTTCCAATATTAATGCTACTGAAAATTAGGTGCAGCTTAGAATCGAAGGGGAAAAAAGGTTGTTGGATGGGGTATTTAGAGCAACTACAGGTTCATGTATGTATTTGAAAGTTTATAATACTGATAAAACAACTAGTTATTCACTTATTAGTTCTCGTTTTTAATTTATTTTAATTTTGTTAAATTGGATATTGATAAATCATTTTATATGATTTTTCATTTTTCACAAAATCTTGTTGAGAATTTGGGGGCTTAGAATTGATGGTGGCTTAGATTCGAATAAGTATGATACATATAATTGAGAACTGCAAATTCCCTTTGAAGTATTGCATGTTTGAAATTTTTTTATATATTTCTTAATATTACATCACAGTAAAATGTTATTGTTAATATGAAACTACTCTATGTAAACTATAAACTGTTTGTGAACATTCAGGTATGTAAAGTATTTTAAATACAATAGAAAACATGCATCTATGGAATAAATACTAATATTTATTTGTTTCATCATTTGTGAAGAAGCTTTATTTATATTTAATTTTTGTTCGTTGTAGGCTATGGTAAGACAACAACTCATGTGGCTGTTGGCTTAAAGACAGCCAAAGGATTAAAAAAATTGAAACTAGATCCTTCTATTTTTGAAAGTATCCAAAAGGAAAAGGTGGTTGTGGGAGATGTGATTTACATTGAAGCCAACAGTGGTGCTGTTAAGGTAGAAATATATATATATAACATACATGTGTATTCTTATAGTGCTTATGTAGCATAGTTAGTTCACAGTGCTTATTTTTGTATGCTTTTTAGTCCAATTTCTTTAAGACCTTTTCTTGTATTTTTTAGAGGCAAGGTAGATGTGATAATTATGCAACTGAATTTGATTTAGAGGTAAATATTTTTACAACATTTTTTTCAGTAATGAAATATATGTATTGATTTTCAGTTGAGTGCATTTGAACTCATGTATTGCGAGTACTCTTTCGAGGCAAATAACGATTTTTTTTGTGGTCTGAGTGTATTGTTAATTTTGAAACTTGTCTTTTTGAAAGAAGTCCATGGATGTTATATTGATAAATTTGAAAGTTTACCAAACTGTTGTAGTAAAAATCAAATATATATGATTTGATGGGACTAATGTTTTAATTGAAGAGCATTAATTCAAATTCTGTCATTTTGAAAGTTTTTGTTAATATTTAATTGGACACAATTTATGAAGTTCAATTTGTATAACTGTTAAATCCACATTTCTTTATTAAAAGTTCACCAATAATTGTTCATACTCATAATATTTTTAAGTATAGATAATTAAAGCATAAATTGTGACTTTTAAAAAAAAATTTTTTTTATATATTTTAAAATTTATATCTGAGCCTTTTGAATCAATTTTTTAAAAAGCTTGAGTACAGATATTTTGTTGAAAATTTAATATGTTTATATAAATAGCACACATTGCATAAACTTCCTTAAAAAAAATCTGTTTAAAGTGTAGTGTTCTGATTTTATGTATAAAATAATTTATTTACTTCATTCCAGACTGTTAGGTATACTTTTTTTTTCAGTCTTGAAAAATAAGCCTAATTTCAGAAATTTGGCAGACTTTTACTACTTTTATAATTTTGCTTGAAATTAAGTTTTTTTTTTTCTGATTTTCTTTCAAGTCTTGCTAGACTCAGTTTTCATGACAATTTTCAAATAAAAAGAAAATTAAATTATCATAAAAAATTTTTTGTAAGCATTTAATTGCAATTTTTAGCTAACATAGCATATGTGTTGTTTGCAAAATCCAGAGTTATTTTTCTCATAATTTTAACTTTGTCCATTTTTTATCACAAGCTTAACCCCCCCCCCCCCTTTTTAGTGGCACTTGAACCATGCAACTTAATACTTGGTTTTAAATAAAGTGACATTTCTCTCTCTTATACCGTTACAATTTATCTAGTTCATAACATTTCTAAAGTTTTATGTTGTTTGAGGTGGTGTAGTGAATCTTAAAAAACTATAAGCATTTTACTTAAACTTTCATCTGTTATGTGCTTTTTAGGCTGAAGAATATGTTCCTCTGCCTAAAGGAGATGTTCATAAGAAGAAAGAAATTGTGCAAGATGTCACACTTCATGATTTAGATGTTGCTAATGCAAAACCTCAGGGTGGTCAAGATATTCTATCCATAATGAGCATGTTAATCAAACCTAAGAAAACGGAAATTACTGGTTGGTCACATTGTATTTCTTTTATAGATATACACTATTATATTTTTACTCACTATTATACTTTTCATATTAAAATTATTTTCAAAAACAACAGTTAAGAATCAAACAATTACTTTCACTTTAAATTTACATGTTTTAAAATATAGGGCTAGACAAAATGAATGTAGCAATTACTAACACCTATAACTATTCAATGGAAAAGAATTTATCAATAAGATTTACTCAGAATGTAGACGAAACTTCAAAATTTTGTATACATATGCAATATATGTTCTATGTAACTTCCCAAGCCCAGAACAATTGAAGAACTGAAAATATGCATTTGTAATGTGCTTGCGTTGGTGAATGCACAAATGCTTCAGAATGTATGTTGTGAAACAAAGAACATCTATGATGTATGTATACAAAATTTTGAAGTTCCATCTACATTCTGTGTAAATCTTATCGATAAGTTCTTTTCCATTGAATAGTTATAGCCGTTTGTAATCACTATATACATTTTGACTTGCCCTGTATTTAAAGAACTGATAACACTTAATTTTAATTACTTTATTAAATAAAATCAGTTATATGTAGAAATGAATCTTTTAAAAATTGGTTGATACAACATCAATATAAGTTTTAAACACACTGATTTCCGAAAAATATAGATAATGAAATGCTCCAGTTCAGAAGCTGCACATAAGTGTTCTTATATTAGTTTGTAATGTTTTTAGAGCTCTTATACATTTGTTTACAGAATTTTAAATCTTAAAAGTTTAGGAGCAACATTTTTTCTAAAATCAAGCTCTGTATATAAATGTCAATATTATATGTGATATTCATACATAATGCTGTAAAATGCTGCTTAATGTAATGCAGTTTTTCAAATTATGTGCAGAGAAAAAAGGTAGTACAATTTTGATGTAGGCCGAATTTGCAGGAGCTTTTCATACAATTGTCCAAATAATGTAAAGAGGCAGATTTGGAAAATGATTTTTTGAGAGCTTTAAAAGAATATGTAATTTTTCTGTAAAAACAAAGAAATACTCCTGTGCAGGATTTTTCTACTTAATGAAAATAATTAAAAAATTTTTTTTAATATTAAAGTGAAGCATTTGAAAGGAAAAATTTTGTTAATGTTATGATTATAATCCATGTGAATAGAAATTCAGATGACCATTTCGTTATTTAAAGGCTCTTAAACACTAAACTCGTTACTTGGATTGGTTCCAAAAAATAAATTATACTTTTATATATATATATACTTGAGTATTTTTATGAATGTTTTTGTATTTGCTGTTTATTTTTAATGTTGATATATATAAACTAATAGAAAATCTTTAGTACATGTGTATTTTTAATTCACTGTCGTATTTCATCTGTTTTCATCATTTAATGGCTACTTGCATATTAACTCCATACCAGAGATAAATCAGATATTTCATGAGTTATGACAACCTATTTGATGCTGTCTTAAGGACCATTGCCAAATTTTTGCAAAACTTTAATTTGTAAAGGCATGAGTTGAGTGCATAAATACCATTGATTGTTGTATATACTAATGTTGAAAGTTGCTCCCTGTATATTATATTAATTATATATCAATATAATTTACATATTTATTTTAAATCAGCATCAATATGAAACATCAAGATATATTTTTATTTTTGTATTGCAATTCTTTTTTATTGAGTAGTTTATAATTTTCTGTCTGTTCAATTTCAATACAATTTACTTTTTATAACTGTTGTTCAAATAGCTAGGGAAATGTATTTAATAACTAAACTAGTTTTTTTTTTTATAAAGACAATGTGTGTAAGACAATGTATTGTTTTAATACAGCTGCTTTATCACAAACAAATTTTTCAAATACCATACATTTCTGAATATAAGTTGCAAGTGTGTTTTTCCTTCAAAAATTTATCTGAAATTCAAAACTTGTATTTTAGCCAAATTGAAAAAAAGAAAAATAATTCCTGTAATTTTAATTATGTTGCCATGCAGATGGATGGAGTATTTTCCAAATTGCTGTAAGGTAAAATGCCAGATGCCAATGATGATAGTTATTTTTCTGGTATCCTGATCTTAGCTAACAAATTTTTTTTATCTTGTTCACTATCTGTACTAGCAAATAACTTTCTATACTATTTTTTTTGCTGCTGTTATTTGGAAAATAAACAGGGCGAAAAATTCATATATGGCACCTTACTGTCAACCTCTGTTTCATGCCATGCTGGTCATCATTGAAACATCCCATTAAGTGAATGTAAATTTTATAATCCATTTGGAAACTGATTCTGGCACTGGCTTTGAAGAATTTGTGAATTTTTTTCTTTTAGAATGAAAGTTACATTCAAAACACCCTATAAGTTAAATTATTAAAATTGCTTGTGCATGCCTAATGAGAAGTTTTTTAAAAAGTTTCCTGATCTACGTTTTTTCTGAGATTAGTAGATCTGTATTTAAGTCAAATCCCTCAATTTAAATTTTTAGTTTCAAAACTTCTTGGTTTAAACAGAGAAATATACAGTTGTTGATAAGTATTTGCAGATATGTTTAACCATTGTATAGTGCATTTTTTTTCTAAAAAATTTCAAAATTATATTTTAGTGTTTGGAAAGGGGGTTTCATGTATTAATAAAATTTTTACATGTAAAAATTCACTACATGTTGCATTTAATTCTCAATGCTATTGAAGCAGGTTGTAATTTAAAAAGAAATTTTGTGATAATTATTTGAATAACTTTTGTATTAAAAAATAAATATTATGTACTTTTGAAAATCTACCTTAACCAAAGATTTTTTTTGTGTGCTGTCTTCTAAAATTCAGCATTTTTTTTTAAAAAAAATTGCTGTTATCTGATTTAATTGCTTTTTTTACAGATAAACTTAGGAAAGAAATCAATAAAGTTGTAAACAAATACATAGACCAGGGTATTGCTGAACTGGTTCCTGGAGTTCTTTTTATTGATGAAGTTCATATGCTGGATATTGAGTGTTTCACATACTTACACAGAGCTTTAGAATCTTCTATTGCACCCATTGTTATATTTGCTACCAATCGTGGAAAATGTCCCATCAAGTAAGACTGCATATTATTGTTAGTAAAGCTTGAACAGATCACACATACAAAGCTTTTTTATCTGTTTGAAATTCTAATGAAATTGTTATTTATGTTTAAGAAAATTAGTGTATTCTACTCATTTTTGCCTCAGGACATGCAAACTATTCTATTTTGGAATGTTTTTGTCTTGTGATTACTTAAATTATTCTCCTTTTTCGAAAGAAAATCCATGAGAACATTGAATTGTGGAACAGCTGAATATTTTCTGCACTACATCTTTTTGTCAAAGTCTATTTTTTTTTGCCTCTGAATGAATTTGATATAAGAAATAAAATGTTTTATCAAATTATGTAATAAATAACAAAACCTTTGCATGCAATGCTGGGTATTTCTGCTTCTAAAGTAAGATATTTCCGAAACCTTTATGTTAAACTTAAAACTGAACACCAGCAATACTAGAGAAAAATAATTTCTATTTGAATAATTCTATTCAAATATCAATCATTATCCTAATTTCTCAATTGCTTCATTGTTTGAAGTGCATGTTGAGTTAATTTTAAGGATATTTGAGCCTATTTTTTTTAAAAGTGTATAACTGTAATGTTAGAAATTTCAAGAGGGAAATATTGCTGAAATGTTTGAAAAATATATGGTTCTAAATACCTAGTCTTGTTTTTGTGCATCTCAAATATATGTTACAGATATCATTCAAATCAGGTATATGTTATAGATATGAATTGACAATATTTATTTTTCAAATCGGGAAAATAACAGATTATTCATATCTTGCAAATGCAGTTTATGATTAAAAAAAGAACCCAATAATGTTTTTGTGTCATTGAAAAGTTTGTCTTTATTCTATTTCTAAAACAATGTCGATGTTTAAAGAATATTATAAAATGCTTGCTTGACCTTATAATTGTTGACTTTTTAAAATAACTATTGTTCCTGTAATAAAAAAAAATCACTTTTCCTCTTTCTAATAAAATCTGATAAAAGCAGTTGCAGAAATAATGTTGTGAACAAAAACTAAGACAAAGTTTCTAATATGAATATTTTAGAAGTTACTTGGAATGCATGTGAAAATATATTTATATGAAATGTTTTGATACTCATTACATTTATACATTAAACTTGAAGTTAAGAAGAAAAGTTTAAAAAAATAATGATAAAATTTAAAACTTTCAAGAGCCATAATAAAATCAAACTGTAGGAAAATAAAATCAGACCTCTATTTAGCAAGATTGCTAAATCCTGAAAAAATGTTTGTTTTGTGGAAATTTTTTTAAAATAGATATTCATTCTTCAGTTTTCCAGGAAAAAGTTTGCAAAATAAAGGTTCGTAAAATGAAGGTCCGACTGTATTTATTTCCAATAATAAATGCAACATTTCGGAAGGAATCAATAAGAAATTTTATTCATGCATTCCATTAAAAATATGGTGTATGATGTTATAATTTTATTGTTGAACAAATGACATTAAACTTATCATTTAAGATTACTTAAAAATAATAAAATTGCATAAATTTATATATTTTGTATGTTATACACACAGGATAAATAATTCATATATATTTTTGAGACATTCAAGGGGAAATAAATACTATGGATTTTTAACAAATATTACAAATATCTATAATTCCGTTTTCTTTTCCTTAATGTAGGTATCTTGATAGAAAAGGTTTTTAATTACGCATGTGTAAAAATTTATAATTTCTATTATATATATTCTTTCTAAATATACTTTTGACATTTTTTTCTGTATTTTTCTTGCATGATCGCGATGGTTTGAAAATAAAGTTGTATTTGTAAAAGAAATATATACGTATTATAGATCTTCCTTTGATTTTATTTTGTCAGCTTTACAATAGAATTACAATCAGTTTTAGTTATAGAATGTCTAGTGAATTTTACTTGTTACTAATAAAAAAACTTTTTACAGAGGAGCTGAAGATATTATTTCTCCACATGGGATTCCTGTAGATTTACTAGATCGTCTGATGATAATTCGAACTCTGCCCTATACTAGTGTTGAAACGATTCAGGTAATTTCGCTCAAATTTTAAATTGAATGATTACTTTAAATAAAGCAAACACATGTGGTTTCTGGTTTTTATATATTTCATATTATGGAAAATATTTAAATACTTTACATGCTAAGTAACTTGTTGAGATTCAATTCAATACCATATGAGCACAGATATTTTGTAAATTAAGTTGTGGTGACTGTATGAACACCCAACTTTTTTCTTACATGGTAGGTATGTTCCTTTGAAAACCATGTGGAAAAAAATGCATGCGAATTTGGGGATATGTTGCACAATTTTATAAAATCTTGTAAGATGAAAAATCTCTTAAATATTTTCTCAAAAAAGTAATAATATAATCTGTTACATGGTTAAAAAACAAATAAACTTTATACACTAATTAAAATTTTTTTTTGTAACAGTGAAAATTTAGTGTATAAGTACATACAACGTATAAAAATTCAAATTGAAATTATGCATAAAACTACTAACAATGATTCATTGCTAATTTATAACAAGTGTGCACGTTTGTTATGAACTGGATAAAAAAATGCTATCATCAGTAGATGTGTCTAGCACAACCGTCGGTTCTGATTCGAATGAAAAATTTTGTTCTTAACTAATGTCCTCTGTTGGTTTGTTTTTAAAAAGTCTTATTAGTGGCTATCTTTTTGGTTTCTCAAGTTGATTATACAATTCTCAATATCCTGCTACACAAGATTACATAGAAATTTTAATGCACGCTCTATGTCAGGATCATGAGTTATAAAATGTTGTTCCATATTTGTAGCAAATTTTAAGCTCTTGCAAATTAAATCAGCTGTTAATAGCTGAACTTCACCTT
Organism: Trichonephila clavata; assembly: GCA_019973975.1. Lineage (NCBI taxonomy): Eukaryota > Metazoa > Arthropoda > Arachnida > Araneae > Nephilidae > Trichonephila > Trichonephila clavata. The sequence continues at coordinate 24,709 of BMAO01027363.1, forward strand.
CGACTTTGCCAGTATCGACTTCTTTATTATCATAAACTCGTTCAAACCCTCCTCATCCACAGAGTATGATTTCCCAAATTCTTTTAAAATTCGTATTAGAACAAAAAATTTGGGTGTATATAGATAATTCTTATGGAGTATGTTTGATGTTTTTAATGTATTGTAATCTTTTCAACTTGTTCATTTTTAATTTAAAATTAATTGGATTCTAATGTCTGGCTATAATAATGTTTAGGTGGAAAAACAAGCAAAAGAAAAGAAAGTGAGATGAGTAGGAGGTGAATAATGTGAATAACTGAAATTCTTGTCGTGTTGTATTTTATTTAAGTATTGAGATTAAGTTTTAGAGTTATTTCTTAGTTGATAATGGAAACATAAACACACTGTTAATACTAGCTCTTTGATGAAAAGTACAGAAAAGAAACTGAATATTTATTATATCAATGTCGCAATTTAAAATGATAAATTTTAATATATTTTAGATTTTAAAAATACGAGCGACTGTTGAGGGCCTGACCATTGACGAGGAATCACTTCTAGCCCTGGGAGAAATAGGAATGAAGACAACTTTAAGGTATTTCTTTTACTCTAATTTATCAGAATTTTTTTTGTTATTTTTAGAATTAATGCATGCAGCAAATTTACACATTAAATAACATAATTATAATAATTCCAGGTATGCTGTGCAGCTTCTAAGCCCTGCTAGTTTGCTTGCAAAAGTGAATGGACGAACTTCTATCAAGAAACAGGACATTGAAGAAATCAGTGGATTATTCCGAGATGCGAAATCTTCTGCTAAGTTGCTTTTAGAACAAGGAGATAAATATTTGAAATGAACCATAAACTTAATATTTATCACTGTGTTAATAAATCATCACATCATTCTTGTAACTTTAAACTTGGACTAAGTCCAAGTTTACTATCACTTGTAAAAACAATTCCTAGTTGTCTTCATTAAAAGATTGCTTTCTTTGTGTATGTAGTGCTGTCCCCCTTTTTTACAGACAGAAAGTAAGAATTTGATGTGTAACATCTTTACTCTCGGTTGCTGGATATTTGTTGGAGTGATTTCGTGAAAAGGGACGGAAATGCGTAACAGGAAGCCGGGGAAGAGTGCGCTATTTGATTTGACCAATCAGCGCGCTTGATGGTTCTCTTCACTACCCTCACTTCGGGGTCCAACTCTAGTAGCCATCAAGCCGGCAGCTTTTTCATATTGTTAAATGTAGCATTTCAAAAGATTCGAATTCAAAAACTGGATTTCGTTTTCATGACTTTAAATCCACTTCGCTCATACCAGCAAGTCTTATTAGACTTCATTCAGGATAAACTTGCAATTCTTACACTCAATTGTCAAAGTCTCAGGGCTCGTTGCGTGTGAACTATATTTCCTGTTAAGCGTCTGACGAAGTTCATAATTCTTAAAAAAATACGAGTAAGTAATAAATATTTTAGTGCGAATCATTTTCATACTTGAGGTTAATTCCTGTCACTGTCAATATAAAATTTTTAATTGTGATTAAAAAAACTAATTAAGTAAACGGGTATTTTTGATTTTCTCTAATATTTCTAATTTTTAAACATGCGCTTGATGGTGTCTCTTCGCTACCCTCGTATCGGGGTCCAGCTTTTTGTTTCATATTGTTAAATTTAGCATTTGAAAAGATTGGAATTCAAAAACTCTGTTTCGTTTACTTGACTCTAAATCCACTTCGCACATACCAGCAAGTCTTATTAGACTTCATCCAGAATAAATTAGCGATTCTTATGCTCAATTGTCAAAGTGTCTGGGCTCGTTGTGTATGAAATCTGAAGTTATATGTGTAAACTATATTAATAACTACAAGGGGTGATCAAATGAAAAGGTACGAAACGACACGGTGGGTACAAATATAGACTATTCAAAATATACACCATAGGCCTGAGCACAACGATTCCACTGATGAACAAGCCGCAGGATTCCTTGTTCCCAGAATTCCTGTGGCTGTGACGAGACTCTTCACAGTGTCCTTGGGTACGTCGTCCGAGTTGAAGCGCTTTCCTTTCAGGTGTTTCTTCAGTGGACCAAACACATGGAAATCGAAGGGTGACATGTCCGGACTGTAGGACGGATGGTCCAACGTCTCCCATTGGAACTTGTCCAGTTCCATTTGTGTGACTCTGGAGACGTGTGGACGCGCGTTATCATGGAGCAGAACCACACCCTCCGTGAGCAGCCCCGGTCTTTTGTTCTTGATGGACCTGCGTAGGTGTCGGAGTGTCTCACAGTACACATCGGAGTTAATGCTTTTTCTGTGCTCGCATCATTTGGACGCCGCTTTTTATAAGAGCCTTTGCTCTCTCCTGCGCATGATCCGATCCCAGTCAGTCTCCAATGGCATCCCGAGATGTCTTGCTACATTCTCCCTTGGCGGAATATGCAAATATTTAACTGTTTCATTTTTATGTCGTTTCGTACCTTTTCATTTGATCACCCCTTGTATATTTACCGTTAAGCGTCTGAAAAAGATCATTCTTAAAAAAATACGAGTAAGTAATATATGGACATTATTGATCATCAAACAAATGGACTGGGTATTGTTAGTCAATATATTGGGGACATGTGCGGCAGAATGCTTATTTGAAAATGGACAAACAGTCATTTCGGTGGTCACAAACATTTCTCCGAATCAAACAGTTACAAAAAAATTAAAGATTTCCTGCATTTTGTACTTTTACCGTATACGGAAGGTGGTTCTGCTCTTTTTTAAAAAAAAAAACTCACTCGCTTCCGGTGATTTTAACGTTAACTTCAGTTTGCCAGAAGCTGAGCCGTTCATAGATTTTCTGAATGAGTGAGTGAATATTAACGTCCCGCTGTTCAGCTACATGAGGGCTTTTGGGGACGGTCCGCGTAATTTTGAACCATAGTTAAGTGATGCGGATGACACCTGAGCTGGCACCCCCCTCTCCTAACTACCACACCAACGGGAGGACGTTTGAGCTCTCGACAGATTTAACGTGCATCGCTTCCCTACACAGCGGGTCTTCAGTGGTACTGGGATCGAACTCAAGACACGCTAGCCATGATCTGATGCCTAGACCACTTGGCTACTAGATTTTCTGAAAGGTGAACTCAAGCTCGACAACTAACAGTGGTACTGTTATTGACGCTGTTTTTCAACGATTTTTAAAATACTTTGAAATCATAAGTATATGTGTCATATTTTAGTTTTCATAAATCTATTGTCTCCGCTCTTCCCCAAATTGAATAAGAATAAATATTTTTGATAAAAAATTGCATTACTCCTTGTGTTAATTAAATACAATTTTCATTAAAGTTATAATTATTCGATAGAAAATTATTTCCAATCATACTCGATTCATTTTTTTCAGGATTAAAATCACTATTACGTATTTACCACTATAACATGTCGGATGTTACACATCATATGCGACTATTGTAAGGCTCGTTTCTTTCTTTCTAATTATTGTAAAATAAAACATTAAATAACAGTTATGAAAGATATTTTTCTCTTCACATTTTTAAGATTCAAAAGTTACAGAAGGAAATCTAATAATTTTTTTTTATATTTCTAATGGGTTGCGGATTGGTGTTTTACCATTTCAGACCTAGTACATTCCGCAGATACCAATCGCTGCAGGTAATTTTGACAACCAGTTTCCTCCCAAGAGGGTGGCATATGAGCTCTGATGATGCAAACCTGTACTAGGATCTAATTTTGCTGGGAGCACCCAAGCAAAACACACTCTACTTATCTTTTATGAGCCGTATAATCATGCGACATGGCCACTGTCGATTTTCTGCATCATGAAAATCCACCAACTTTGTCAGGGCCAAACCCTCAACCAACCATGCCACCCTGCAGACAACTTCAACATTTGCATTAAAAATTACTGAAATTCAAGCAAATACTATTTTGCTTGCACATGAAAAACATAATTTTGAAATTCTTACCATTATAAAAAAACTGCTAATACTAAATCTATTTCATGTTTGGTAATGGATTTTTAGACTAGTTAAACTTTTGTTCTTTACATATTGAAAATTACATCTAAATCGAAGGAATTATCTGTATTAAATAATTATGTTTCTTTATACAATAACATTTTCTTATATTTATTTAATATTTAGCATGAATGTACAGATTATTGCATCACAGATGTAGTAATAAGTTATTATAGATGATTGCTTGGACATGAATTAATACTTTTACATAACATTTTTAAAAAAAATGTTATACTGTAAAACCGAGCTTCCTCATACATTCTTTATGGGCTTCTACTTCAGCACAACAGTTTTCAGGACCTTTCTCAACAATACTGAAAGAAAAAGAAAATTAGTTTAATGAACAGCAATTTAAGAGTTTTTTTATAACATTTTTAGAATTAGCATATTGAGACAATGAAAATTGCAGTTTTCTGTTCTCTCAGAAGTCTTTATATATTTAGCAGATTAAAAGAACAAATGCCAATACATATATCATAGCATTTGCTAATACAGTACTCATTGAATGCCAGATTAGCACCGCTATTTCTCTTGTTCACTTTTGTCCCAATTCCCTCTCTTCCAAAGAAAACTAGATGTTCTTTCTAATTTTGAGTAGACTTTACTATTGAATCAAACTGAAAAGTTTTCAAATGTTGATTTAATCTTCCAACCATGGTTTAAAATGTAATATGTTATAGTTATATGCCAACAAATCCTTCAAATATTAAGTTTATACTGATGTATTACATTAGAAATAAAACTGAGACAAGAAGAAAAATATTAAATGTTTACAACATTCAAATATATTTCCTGACTGTATAAGTCATATTATATACAAGTCTATATAATATATTGTGAAGTATAAATATAAAGGGAAATTACACACTGCTGGTGATTAAAATTGCAATACCATGAAGGAAAGAAAAAAGATTTATTGTACGTAAACAGTATGGCATGAAGATAAAATGATTAAATTTACAGGGGTGTGAAATTAATACCCGAATGACAAAAATTGGCAACTAATTCCATGCTGCTTCAAGTCTATGCTACCTTTCATCAACCATGATAGCTAGAGAGCGGTGGCAGGCCAGTCTCTCAGCACAACCCAGACCAGATGTAACAATTTAATACCCTATGTATCGAGGAAGACATGCAACATGTAGTCTTGCATAGGGTTTCTGATTTCCCCCCCATTCCTGAGAATTTCTGGGAACATGATAGTCATTCCAGGGAATACATCAAAATTTTGAAAAATTTAAGAACAAGTTATTTCAATTTAAATTAATAAATTTATGTGAAATAAGAATACAAATAAATTTTAAAATTTATATTCAGTTATAATTCAGCTAAAAATGAAGAAAATCCTCTCAATTTCAGCTGATATCTAAGGAATTGTTCTTCACCCATTTTCATGTTTGAGGATTGATTTTTAATTTTCTAATCACTTCTGAATAAATTATTTTTCTAAAGTTACTACTAAGAAATAAACATTAACACTGCAAATACTTGAAAATTTATTTTCTGCTGGAGAACGATCATGTAAGTTAATAATATTCTTGTTTATGATATTGCTGTATTTTGTTACATAAAAATAATGTAGGAATCTCACACAAAAGTTTGGTTTAAAAAAATAAAAGTTTGGAAATTTTTTAAAATTTTCTCCCTTTAAACAGCTTAGGGGCTCATTCCCTTCTTCAAATTGTTGATTCAATTATAGTTCGTAATAAAGACAAGTGTTGAAATTTTTTTAAATATAAATAAAACAGTTTTAAATATATGTACTTATATTATCAGTATAAATTGAGATATCAGAACTTCATCAAAATAGTCGTGCTGGTAGACTATGAAATAAAGTTCCTTGAAAAACCAAATATTTATTGTTAACCAGGCGATGTTCGACAGACGGGAACTGATCAGTATTTCATGAATTTATCTTTTTCTACAGCAAGCTGCAAAAATTCTTCCAACTTTATGTAGGCATTACTTTTTCTCTTATCCCTCTGTAGAGGGCTCAAACGAACATTTCTTCCAAGAAATTCGGGGTGAATGATTGAAAAATTGCAACAATGCAGTCAGCTAAAATTTATATCGGAGGTCGAAATCCACAGTCAAGTCAAAACTAGCTAACTCAGATTATTTCAGCCTCAAATTGTTCCCGGGAATACAAAAAGTATGGAAATCTTATGATTCCCAGGAAAGAAACCCTAGTCTTGCATTATCTTGTCGGTAGAGGGAGTTTGACAGAGCTGTACGATAAGGCATATCCACTGGACGTAAGACAACAAAAATGTACCAATCTGCATTCAAATTGCTGTCAATCCTAGCTAGAGATGTGTGAATAAGAAACAATTGCCCAAACCATCACACCAGGTGCAGGGCCCTATGCTGATGTCAAATGGAAGCACGTGACAAGCGGTCTCCTCGAAGCCTCAGAAATGAATACAGCCATCAGAGTACTGCACACAGAATTAGCACTCGTCTGAAAAGATACCATGATGCCACTCCTGTATGTTTGGTGCACCAGAATCACTGTCTCTCTCTGCGCTGCATTGTCAAGGAAAGCTGAAGTAATGGCTGCTGTGCTGACAATCCACCTGCTGCAAATGTTGTTGCACTAATGAGCAATTACTGGGCATACTGCCAAAATATCCATTTCCTGACAAATGGTTCATGATTTGGTTGTATGGTTTGCAGGGCTGACTTGACAATTTATATTCTCTCAGGCATTATTTATGGAAGGATGTGGAGATCCTGCATGCTGTTCAGTATGACCCTCGGCAACCCACTGATTCCATATTCGCATGACAGCAATTGGATTTTGATCAATGCAATGGGTGATATCACAGAATGATCGTGCCTCTGTCAAATTCCTACACTTGCTGGTAAGCATTTTTTATTTGAAGCATAACATGATATTCTCAGCTAATTCTGACCTTACAAAGCATTTTCCAAATGAGAAATCCACTACACAACTTTTTTTAAATGCTGTGCTTTAGATGTTGTTTCTCCCTTCTGAGTCATCTAAATGCGCTGAAATACTAACCATTTGCATATCCCTTTTCTTCCTTTCATCTGATTTTAATGTTTGTCAGATGATTCCTTCCTAATGTTGCAATTTTAATGGTCAGCAGTGTATTTTTCGAGAAATTTAAATTCTTCTCAGACTGTATAGATCACTGTCTAGTAAAAAGATTACAATGGTTTTTATTTAAATAACAGATATTTTTTTAAATAAATAAAATTGTATACAAAATTTAACAGATGTAACTATTTTTAGGCACAGAACTACTTCAAGAGACAATATAGTGAAATATTAAGTTCATTTATTCCATGCGAAATTGAGAAAAGAAAACTAATTTTTTTGGGGATACATTTTAATTTGCAATTAAGTATGGGAATAAATATTTTGGATTCCCAATAAATTAGTAGCTTCTTAGTAACAGTAAACCCAGAGCTCATTCGTTTACAAATAGAATATAATATCACAAATAATGAACTCAATATGGATTTAGCAGCTAAGAAAAAGGCATATTTCTAAATGGAAATAAATTATTCAAAGACGAAAAATATGTTATTTTATAGAAAGTGCTTTGAAGATTATATGTAAGAATATTTCGAGCTTGCAAAATTTTAATCAAATTAGCACCATAAGATTTATATATATTAAATTTGAGACCAACATTAGATTTCATTTAATTGCATCATACGTAATTATAGGAAGGTATTTATTATAAATGAAAATCTGAAAACAAAGAAGAAATCTTTTTTACCGGCATTTTTAAAATGGAACTATCTGAAGACTAAAATAACCATTAACATTTATCTCTTCGCTGAAATAAAATTTCATTTTACCTTGCGAACATCGAATATTTTTATAAATATATTGTTTTATCACATTTATCTACGGTATTGTACTAAAAGAGAATTTAAATATATCATACCAAGCATCTCTAGCTTTTCTAGTCTCTGGACAAGCACAGCAAGGCTTTAATTTCTTTGGCTCTTCCTTTTCATTAGGCATGATTATTCAAGGAATAAGAAATGAAAGAAATATTAGCATTCAATCAATCACACATGTGCATCCTTCATCAATCTTATGAAACCACAATAACAAACTTCTAGAGAAAGAGAGATCCAAAACGGAGGAAAAGCAATGCTATGTTTTTGTAATGGCAACAACAAAAGAAATGGTTGCTGTTAAATTTTAGGTTTCTTTCCACAGATCGCCAAGTTTAACCTCCGAAAATATTGAGCCAAATGTAATCATTTTCACCGTGACACTCCTTCTAAAAATGAAAATTGTGGGTGTACTTATGACCCTACGATAGAAGTGTAAACATCTAATTTTCCAATTGGCCCCTCTAAGTTAAGTTTATAAGAAATGGTTGGTTTTTCAGAAAGTTGCTGATTATTTTTAACAGATTCTGATCCTTCAGAATTTCCCTAGACAAATTGTTTCTAAATGTATTCGATGCAATAGATTCACTGTGGTCCATCCACTCACCCCCCCCCTCCTCCAAGAGTTCCATTTTCTAATTCGAAGATACTGTGAAACACATTCGGATACTGGAAATCACAGGACCAGATTTAGATGGATTAGAACTATGACGTAGTACTACTCTTAAGTAAAGCTCAAATACAGATTTAATACCAAACAGGATTAAAAGCATAAGTTCTATTTTCAGTACTAAATACCATGAAATCCGGCTTATAGTGCTCACAGGCGTATAACGGGCATACACTTTCAATAACGCGCAACCCTTTTTTATAAAGAAATCTGAAATTTTCGTATGCAATTTTCTTATGTTTTGAAGATATTTATTCGAAGTATTAAGCCAGCCTTTTAAAAAAATAGTATATTTTTATAACTATAATTGTTCAAATTCCTAAGGTATGCGATATCTTTTAAATAAACAGTACTTTGATATTTGTAGAAGTTTAATTTTTTTTGCGTTCATCACTTTTTTTTATTGTTAAAGCTATCATTTATATACCCGGCGTATAACACACACCCATAAATTTCAATCTTATTTTACGGTATATATTAATATAAATACAACTTTGCCTTTTATTATAATTGCATAATTACTAATTTTTAGAACAAAATATTTAATTAGAATTGTAAAAGTTTATAAAATGTGAGATTAATAAAAATTTACTAAAGATCGAAAAATCAAAATTATATTGATTTGTTATAATAGTATACTCTGTTATTTTCAAAAGTTAAGTTTCTCTTTTATTTTTAAAATGCTGTTATTGCATCTATGTAAAATGCTATTCTCTTAGTTTCGCATTTCATATTTTCTAAAATTAACCGAAATTTTTATTTTCTAATATATTTTAAGGAATTTCAATACTTAAATTTGGATTCTCTATTTAAATTGATCAGATTTTAATTCTGTATTTAAATTTTGACCAGAGATCAAATTATAAAAAAATAATGTAAATTCCTTACATAGTTTAAAGAAATTGAATTTGTTATTTATTCTTTATCTTTATGGTAAAGGCTTGTCATTATTATGTACTTATGATAATAGATTTGGTGATAGCTCAATTTACTTTGATTATTAATAAAGTAATTAATTATTTATTTAATTTCCAAATATAGTCGACCTTTTCTCCTTGATGCCATTAAGTTTACAAGTAGTACTTTTCTTTTATCTGGAGTCTATTTTCTAGATATTTTGAATATATATATATATTCCTTCTTTTTTTTTGTTTTGATATTGCGGTTACAGTACAGTCGATTCTATCTGAATTTTCTTAAAGGTACATATCCATAAATAATCATTGAAAATTTTTGGCAGACTTAGCATTTATTTTTTTGTTATCACAACAGATAGCTTCAATAAAATATTAAAGATTTTGTTATTAGCAATGTTGTTAAAAAAACCTAGTGACAATAATTGTAAGTAAAGTATTCGCAAAGCTCTCAATGTTTTGAAAATATTCTGTTTTCTCTATATATGCTCTACTACAATATCAAAATACAACTGTTTATTGTTAGAATGACGTGTGATTGTCAAAGTTTTAACGTTAAATCTACTTTCATCCGCTTAACTTGAATGTTTTTAAGTATTTCTAGTATAATTTCTTGCAGTAATGTTTAAAGTGCAGTGAATTCTCAGAACAATAGATGACGTTAACATTACCAGATGTTTTAATTGGCGTTTCTCTTCTTATTTGTGTTCCTGTACAATTATTTTTAGTTCAGAATTGGGGAAACCCTGAGTCTAGCCGGTCATATGCTTTGCAAAAGTTAGTTCACAGTTAAAATTAAAACTTCTTGGTGTAGTAATAGTTTTAAACAAAATTCATATTATTTTCGTGTGATTGCTACAGATTTGTTATATTTTTATTTGGAAATAAGTTATGAAGCTTGCTACTGTATTCCCAGAGGACGTCAGCTGATTAACAGAAATCTCTTGTTAATTAGATATAATTTTGCATTAATTAAATATATTTAGTATATATATGTACATATAAATATTTTGTCTATCAATACAGTTATGTGTAACTTTCAACTAAAGTAAATTATGTTTTTTTTAATGAAATTTCATAAATCCATTTAAAACTACATTGCTTTGAAATTCTAAATACGTTTATTAAATTGGAATACGTTTATGTTGTATCTTTTTTTTTAAAGTAGATGTTTATATTCTGTGAAGTGTTGCCAGTTGTAGAGGGTTTTAATGAGACAGCTATTTTTTTTTGTTGTATTTTTAAGTTTCTTATCAATTATTCCTGAGGAAATTGCATAAAACCCATTAGTACTTGTACTCATTGCCTTTGTGTTAGTATATTTGTAGAGTAGATTTTATCCCAGTTTTGTCCATGCATAATTAGGATGCAATTTATAATTGGAATGAAATCAAATGTTTATATCAAATTACTAATCAACTTGGAGGAGTTTGACTAGTGATATCTTTTTCAATATTTATTTTCAAAGTTCTGGTTGAGCATGATTTTAACTGAAAATTGGGTACTTGCATATTATTGCAACCTTTGGGCAACTTTATCTGAAACGATGCACATGGTTGTTAATTCAGCACATATGACATATAGGAAATTGCGGTTGCCTACTTGGAGAGTTATTAATAGTTGGCGATTGTTGTGATAATACGCAAGTACCAAACATTATTCACACAGAACTTTCAAAAGACAAATTTTGCCATCAAATATTTTCAAAGTATTCATATTAGATTTAACAATATTTGGAACAAAATATGGATATTGAATTTTTTTGATAAAAAATAATCGAAGTTACTACAAAATATATAAAAATTCTACTAATAAGTAAAATACTACTAATTCTACTAAATATTACTATTTTTTTAGAAAAAAATACCATGTATCTACATTTTTAATCATTTAAGATATTTATTGCTTGAACAATACATTCATAAAATTGCAACGTCTTTTACATGTTAATATTGCCTTCTAAATAGAATACCAATGTTTTTTGGTTATTCTCCTGGACACAGCACAAAGTTCAAAAGCTCTTTTTAAGAAATTTTCTGGGCTGCAGATTTTCTTGGTCTCTAGTTAGTCTCTCCATGCAACTTGTAAATTCTTATAAAAGATGGGGAGACATTTAGATGATCTTTCGGCAATTCAAATAGCATCATCAGTTCAGCCTTGTCCATGTCTCATGAGCATCATATTCTCATGAAAATTTACTTTTAACGATTCGGATATACATGTTGATTGACTTAAAGCTGTGGTCTTCAAACTTTTTTGACTCGCAGAATAGGTGAAGGTGCTTTTGTAGAACCCCTTAAACTAGAAAGTAAATTGTGGAACCCCATTCCATTCACATACTTTGAAGAATACATCTCAAAATAATATTTAAAGTAGGCCAACATGTTATAGCACTTTATGTAAAGGCAGTTAAAAAAATATTGCATTTATTACTAAAAATTTTTTATCTAATTTTTTAAATGTAATTTAAATATTAATTTGTGAGAACCAAGTGTCACTTATCCATTCATTATATTTATTAACTAGCTTTAGTAGTTTGCTTTTTTTCACACAAACTGTCAAAATCTAGGTCTATTGAGATCAAATACAGTTGCATTACATAAATCGTGTTTAATTTTTTATACTTTGTTTTTGTAGCCACTTACATTGAGAAATATATTTCACTTAAACACAATGTTCTGAATTGCATTAAAATGTTTATAGCTGTGTGAGAAATCCTGTATATTTTCCATGAAATTTTATAACCAGTGGTGTAAGGGAGATGATTAGGGCCTTCCTGCAAAGTCAGGTTTTGGGCCCCAAGCTGGATCTTACAAAGAGTATATACTTGGTGTCAGTTAGGATTTGGGGCTTCTAGAACCTGTTACGCCACTGTTGGCAACCTAAAATTTATAAGTTGCTCTTGCTTAAATTTAGATTTTAACATATATCGAATCTGTTGATACGTTAAATAAGTTATTTCCTCTCCTTCATTATAGGTCTTTTTTCTACAAATGCAAAAAGGTATATTTTCTATCAGAAAACTATTTAGTTTTGCAATACATTGTACTAACTAACAAGTATAAAATTATCTCATGGGATCTGAGATAGTAAACAATAGAATGTTCATAATCTAGTAGGAAGTATAAAGATAAAAAGTTTTAATATTCTTCAGGTGTTTAAAGCTCTGGATGCAGAAGATCTACAGGCCCCCTTGACACTGGTGGATCAAAATTTATAACTAGCAAATCTGGTCAAGTCCAGCCTATCCAGGCCCCTGGGCGCCCGCCCCAAGCAGCCAGTGGATAAACTGGCTCTGATATTCTACTATTATAATAAAAGTTTAAAAAATGTCGCAAAATAAAGTTGTTATATATAAATTTTCAGTTTTAATGAATAGGATAAACTTTAGATATTTGTAACTATACAAGCTTCATAGAGAACATGAATCCATTTTGCATACATATTTATTTTTTTCGTGAGTCGTGGAACCCCCGAGGTTCTGTGGAACACAGTTTGAAGACCACTGACTTAAAGTATTTGTTGTGTTTTTAGTAAAAGCTCTTTAGTTAAATATTTGTCTTTTCTAGCGAAAAGTGCTTTGAAGTCAACATATGCAGATCCAAATCACCTTATTTGTCAATTTTTTTCTCCAAGTCTATCTTGCAATCCCTTTTCAAAAAATTATTTTGGAATCAAAATAATTGAGTTTATTGTGTTCATTTCAACACTTGTAAAGTGATCCAGCAGTTTTTGCATTTGTAGGAGCTCATTTCAACCAATATTTTATCTCCTTCACTAGTTAATTTTTTGTCCAAAATGTGTGTGTTTTAAAGATTTTTGTTTGTTTGTTTATAAACACTAAACATAATAGAATGAGGTAATGGAAGAATTTTTATTATTATTCTGTAACATGGAAAACCCTAAAGTTTTTTTGTAAAGTATACTTTGCATGCAGCGAAGAATGTTTCATATACTCAAAGAATTTCTCTCTGGTACTTTCTGAAAATTTTGATCACACTTTTTCAAAACTGTTGAGAAGTCTTTTTTTTTGTGTGGTATAATTTGAATCATGGGTAATGCAATGTTCTATGTAAGGACTGTCTATGTATATCATCAGATCCTGCATCTATTTCCATTTCTTCTTAAGCAACAAACTTCCCACTATCTTGTTGATCTCAGTTTCTTATTAGTGGGAGCAAGGATTCCAAGAAAATGTCTCAGTCAGTCTCAAGGATTAAGGCTCAAAATCTGGTCATCCATGTCTGAAATTTATTCCTGAACTATATTTTTCAATAATGCAGTCGTTTTTTTCCTTCATTTCTTGCAGAACAAAGCACAGAAATTTCATATGACAACATAAAAAAAAGTGGAGAAAAAAATCTTTTGAAAATAATTTTTGCTTCTCTTTTGATAATTTCAAATCTCTTTTAAAAAATGCTGATATATCATGGAAGAATAATCCAGATAATTGGAAGACAGTTTGTAATCTGTATCAAATTTAACAAGAAAGTGTTTTCATCGTTTATTTTATGCATAATTTTTTATAAATACACTGGTCTGAATACATAAGCATCCCATGCCATAGAACAAAATTTCAAGAACCCTAATTCCTGCCTTCATCAAAGAAAAATGTTCATCTTTGTCGCAGAGAAAATTCTGGATTAAAAGCATTTCAGTATTATTGACAAGCTACACCAGGGGTAGCCAACCCGTGGCACTTATTTCAACTTAAAAAAAATATGACTATCTTGTTTTTAGTGTTTTTTTTTAACTAACAAGTCCCTTAAATGTTTCTTTTTTGTGTCATTGCTTCTGTTACTGCGAGTCTTTTTTTATTTTTTTATTTCCAAAAATGAAATTTTTCAAACATAAATTGAGCTCAAACTTAACAGACGAAAACCTGCTTTATATTTTTATACATGAAAAACAATGAAAACAGTAATAATACATGTTTTAAATTTCACTCCAGTATATGTTTGTAATGGGTCCAAATCTCATATAGAGATATTTATATGTGGCTCGCTGGATTATGTTTTTCCAAAGTAGCCTGCGAGGTCATTTGGGTTGACCACCCTTGAGCTATACCATATATTAAAAATACTAATACTGAATATCTCTCTTACAAATTTGAAACATATATGAACAAAC
>BMAO01027364.1:0-18979 GCA_019973975.1 Trichonephila clavata
TGTTTAAAGTATAGTTACTAGTATTGTGTTCTTGTACTCTCGTTTTAGAATGTTTTTGAGTAGTTGAGTTTCAATTGTCCATAAATTAGGTATTCAGTTTTTTTTCTTTCGAATTTGTCGATTTATGAATTTTTCTCTCTCCCTCCATGATGTACCACTCGGTATAAGTGTTGATTGATTAAGTGAAGTTAGTTTTGATTTCGTGTTTTTGGTTCATTATAATTTTTTTTATGAAAATTCTTGGTCATATTATTTAGTATTGAGGTAGATAAGTCTTGTGTTCATTCTGTACTTATGAAATTGTTTTGAATACTTAGTGGGTTAGAGCATGAATTTTTTTTATAAGTTGAATTTCATTATGTGAAGAGTGTTGATTACAATTGAGTTAAGATTGTTCGTGATATATTTGAATACTGATGCGAATTATTTCCGGAAGTTATGTTTAGCGAATTGTTAAAGAGGTTCAGGAAATTGTTGTCATTATAGTTGTATTAGAATCTAGCGGGTTATGTGAATTATTTTCGGAAGTTATGTTTAGCGAATTGTTAAAGAGGTACAGGAAACTGTTGTCATTATAGTTGTATTAGAATCTAGCGGGTTATGTGAATTAATTACGGAAGTTATGTTTAACGAAGTGTTGGAAGAAGAGATACAGAGAATTGTTTTATGAGTTTGTGAATTAATATGATTATTCAGGTATTAGTTAAGTGATTTAGTAGAAATGATTGAGAATTAGAGTTTCAGTTGTCGAGTTAGTTCTGTTTTTGAGAGATAGTTATCTGTTTGTAGCGTTAGTTAATTTGTTAGCGGATCGTATTGGTTATAAGGTTTTATGGCTATGTTGTTTGAGAGTCAGTATTCGAGTTGCCGATAGTCGATTTTGGTGAATTAGTTATAGTAATGGGAATTAATATTTTTATTGTTGAACAAGTTTTTTTTGTGTCTGGTGTTGATGACATGCGAATCGCTCTGTTCAGTGTACATTTATAGCACTCAAGGATTAGAGTGAAGTGTTTTTTTTTTCTCGCCTTCTATTGTTTTTTTTTTATATATAGACTTAAAATCCATTTTTATTAATAGCCACAATTTTAATAATCTCGTCTACTTTTAGTATTAAATTTTTTTGTTT
Organism: Trichonephila clavata; assembly: GCA_019973975.1. NCBI lineage: Eukaryota > Metazoa > Arthropoda > Arachnida > Araneae > Nephilidae > Trichonephila > Trichonephila clavata. The sequence goes on from BMAO01027364.1 coordinate 1,130, forward strand.
CTTAACCTTGGGTTTGCATCCTGATCACATGCATATTCATCGTTTTGTAATAAGGAAAATGCACGCCTAAGTTATACTATTCGTACGCAATTCTCATGGTGAATTTGTCATTCCTTTATGCTATTGATTTTGTTGTACGTTGTATTTCAAATGCATGCTTAATTTAATTAGTACTCAAGGCTCAGGGTGAATTTATGATTCCTTATGCTCATTGACTTTGATGTACGTTGCAATTTCTTATGTAAATCATGCCATATTGTTATCATGTCGAATTTCGATGTTAGGTGATGCAATGTTGTGATGATTTTCTGTTTTTTTGCATTATACTCATAAATAATAATAATAACTTATCTAAACTTGTTCTCACAAATTGTTACAATCTCACACTGGAAAATAATTTTTTTTAAATTCCTTAAAATGGTGGATATTTTTTTATGTACATTATTAGCTAATAATTTTCTTCATCATGTCGTTCTGCGATGATCAGTGAGAAGGAGGAGTTGGCATAATTATACAAAATATCTGTTTAACTTTCATGCCAGACATCGGAAATGTTGTTTTTTACCCATTTTACTATGCATACATGTCGCGCCAAAATCTGTGTCACAATCAATTTTTTAAGTATTTACTTCTTGTATCTTTATATATATATCACTTGTTTTATTTATATTACATATTAATCACTGCTGTGTTATGTACACAATTATACTGTTACAATGTTTTCGTGAGTGCAATTCTTTTGTGTAAATTATGCCCAGATCTCATCTCAAAATTCGAATTTTATGAATTTTTTTTCTTTACAAGTCGTTCTATTGTACTACATTTGTTTGGCAGAAACGGAGGCAGGGGATGGTTGGTGTGGTATTCAAACGAAAGTCCCTGCCGGTCAAGAAGTTAGTGGGGAGGGAGAAAGTGAAATGGAAAATAATGAGTTCACGTGTTGGTGTGTGTAGAACATTTCCGCACTTGTTATAATCTCTTTTGGGAGTATTTTTTTTCTCATTAAGGTCGAGCTGGGATGCAACTCACGGACCACAGGAAATTACAATTTCCCCCTTCGCCATGGCGTCAGGATGACAGGCCAGCCACATTCATCAGGTTCTGGAGCTGTCACGATTTACGACCTTCAACACGAGGGATCAGAGGAGACAAACGTTTAAAGGTTCCTACAATGCCGCGAAGTCAATAAGAGAATTCAACAATATGCTACCCATTACGGCGGCTACATACTTCCAGCGTGGTGTCTTCCCCCCCTCTTCAATTCATCAAACGGCAGGACATAATTGTCGTTATTTCTTCACCTTCACAACAGAAAGGGGACTACCGCCTTTTCCTACTGCACGTGGCACTAAAAGGCTCAATCGTCGGGATCAAGGATTCCCCCTCCAGTTTTTTTCCCTCTCCTACAGTTGTTTTTCCAATATTTCATCGTGTCAAGAAGATCCATTTCCGGCTCGCTGTTGGACTATTACTATTGTCATTTAATCACTCCCATTTCAGTTTTGTATGTCTGCTGCAAAATATGTGTTATTTTTTTCTCTCTCTTTCCAGGTGTTTGTGAGTCTGAAAGGGGGGAGGAGTGATGGGTGGCTTGGAGGCTGGAAGGCTTAGATGCTGATCGGTATTGAAGATGGTCCCTAAGACACATGTAATTTGTGTATTCCCCTTGTTTTTTGTTGACAGGATGTTGTCGCATTCCTTAGTTGGGGGGGAGGGTCCCAACGGCCAGTCAGCAAAGTTGAATGGACTCATAATTTGGAAGAGTCGTCGTGAAATTTGTAACTTTGCGCTTGGTTCCTGACCAATGGCTAGGTGGGACAAAGGCCGTGCGGATGAAAAAGGGGGTAATTTGCCCCCACTTAAAAGGAGGAACCGGGACATTTCTCGGAAGATTTACAGATTTAGAGATTTACAGATTTAGAGATTTTACAGATTAGCAGAAGACAGATTACCATGATTTCAGATGAAGAGAGTTAAATTTAGGCCGTCCAAGTACCACCCAGCTCCATGCCTCCGTTTCAGATAAGTGAAATGTTGTAGTATTCTTATTCTTAAAATTTTAATAGTTTTATTATTTTAACCTAGAAATGTTTTAAAAGTAATAAACGAATTTGATTTAATTAAATCCGAATTATTCATTTAATCTCATTGTTTTTTAATTGAGTTTTTAAAGTACTAACCACTATCATGATGCAGACATTAGTTAAATTAATCGAACCTGCGTAAGTCATAATATGTTAAATTAATGAAGTAATTGTAGCGCTGCATCATAAATGAAAAGTAAATTTTTCCTAACTTTATTTTTTTTTTACATAAATTTCAAATCAAATGGAAACTTAGTTCTCATATAATTGATTTTGGAAGGAGCATTGTTTAGCTGTATTTACACCAGATATTAAGTGACTTTTTAAAAAAACAGATGTCTTTTTATAATATAGTGTTTTGGTAAAGTTTACTTTAATAACACTTCGAAGAGAAATTGCCTTTTATTATATTCATTTATTAATTGATGATTATCGTAATAATTTGTTTCTGAAGATGGCCTAATCACATGCCCGAAGACCTATTTTTTAAATAAATACGATCCAAAATGAATTTAAACACATCATGAGAGTGTTTATGGTAATATGTACAGGATTTTCAATGAGAAAAATCATTTTGTTGTTTCGCCGTTAGCTTTCGCTAATAGGCTCAAAGTAGGAAAAATTCTAAGTTTCAGCAATCATAAAAGTTTCTGTGAAACAAGTTTTTGTTTTTTAATTTAAGATTTTTTTCTAAAGAGTTTTAGAAAAATAAAAGAATTTCTAAACAAATTTTTTGTGACATTTTTTGTCACTTGGCTATGAAAGAAATTTTTGCTTCTTATAAACCTTGCGCTAACGTAAGTGCCACGATAATGAATAAATTAATCATTTTGAGAGCGAAATTAGCATTAATACATTTAACAAACATGATCTTACCTTTAACGCCTTAACTGGTTTGTTCGTGCACCGTACGGGGTACGGAAAGGTAACCACACCTGGTTTGTTCGTAACCTGTATGGGCACTGATGCTTTCTTCTTTCTCTTTTTTTTTGCAAATAATTTGTATAGTGAGTAAATTAGAAGCTAGTGCTTTTAGGATGCAGTTTTGTCCACGGCATTGAAATACTTCTTATGCGGGATTTTCTTTGAGGTGATGGTATCATTGCAGTCAAGAATGTTCAGATTATTGAAAATATTTGATAAAAAGCAGGAATTGCTAAGGCAATCAGCAAGTTGCTGCTTAGGAAGAAGTGAAATTGTAAAAATTTGTATAATCCAAAAAAGCCAATATTATTTCTGTCTCCATTGCATTGATTGTTTTTAGAAGTATTACACAATGCTTCAAATAATATGTTAATGTCAAATTTATATGGCTATGTATAAATTTGAACACAAACATATCTAAATATTCATTGCGTATATATATAAAATATTACCATTATTCAAAATGTAAAAACAAGTCAATCGTTTAAGCATGCATTTCTATTAGACATTCTATACATATTGTTTCATTTATTTTATGCAATTCAGAGTTTTTTTTTAATGTTTTTTATAAATATGACAGAGAAGTAGGGGAATACATAAATATGTATTTTCTGAAAGTTCACCTAATTCTTCCCTTTTCTATGTTTAAAAAATATCTATGCTTTGCATATATACATACATTACATAATAGAACTAAATACAGTTTTTAACACCTTAATCCACTAATGTAAATATTTCAAACAAAACATTCAGAAGGCATTTCGCAAGCTTAAACAAATGAATTATGTGTTATAGGTAGAAAAAAAGGAAACCAAAATTTTGAAAATATTGTCAAAACCTTTAATATTCTTTGTGCAAACATCTCGTAGTTTCTTTTTAACTTTTTTTTTTCAAAATAGCAGCAATCTCTCTCTCCCTCTCTCTCTGTCTCTCTCTCTCTCTCTCTCTCTCTATTGTGAGAATAAAACTTAATTCAAAAATTTTATTAAAAAGATTTTTCATCATTTAAAATTACGCTTCTGTACAAAAACTTTGTATACTTATAAAGAAAATGTAATTACAAAAGTAAAAAAAAGGGGCTATATTGTTAACTTGTTTAATATCAAATTATTAGGTAAAAATTATTTCTTTAAAAGTATATGTATTAATAGTTTGCAATTTTCATGAAATGCTTCTGTATGTATATTTTTTGTTTATTTTATACTATCATATGTAGGGATACTTGTTTTATCTTATACTAAGCTTTAAAAAATTATTTTATATGTGTATGTATTTTTTCATTCTATACTACCTAGTAGGATTTATTTTATTTTATATATATTATTAAGTATGCATATTTTTTAAAAAATTTCTACCATTATATGTATGCATATTTTTATTATGTTACAATATGAATGCATATTTTTATTATGTTACAATATGAATGCAATTTTTTTATATTATGATATAGGCAAAAGTTTTAAATTAAATATTCTTAAAAATCATTACAATAATTATATCACAACCCGAGATACATGGATTCATTGTGAAAAAATGCTTTTCTTTGTAGAAAATAAAGGAAGAAAAAATGTAACATATTATGTTATACATTTTTATACGAATTTTATTCTGAAAAAAAAAATTTTTTTAATGTAAAGACTTCTTCTCGCTTTCACAAGCTTAAATATTCAGCTTCGTAAAGCTACAGTGGAATGAACTTTTCTTCCTATGTCGCTGCTTTTAAGTAATCTGCAATGTAAAAAATATTAGGCATTGTAAATAATACAATAATTAAAAATGCTCTAAATTTCTATAGTTTCACACATTTTTTGTCTTTCTATTCTGAAACTTTTCAAATTTTACATTAATAAAATTAGCTTAGCACATTTAAAGATATTCACAGATTCCATAAAACAACAAACGTTAAGATTTTGCAGTGCATAATAGAAATAAAAGATGAATAAATGCTGAAACATTTTTTTTTAAAAAGTAGCCAAAATGTATCAAAAATCAAATTAAGTTCTCGAAAAATGGTACAAATTAATATTTTTTTCTAATAATTTCAAACTGAATATCTAAGATGCATTTATACCGAATGTAGGTACACAGTATTTGAGAATAGCTTGTTATATAATGTATTTTCCTATATTGAAAATTAAATCCTCTTTAAAGTGCATTGTTTAACGCTTTCATTTGTGTTTACCAATATTTATGAACAAGTAGTTTTGAATTTTTGAGAATCCTATCAATATATTCGTAAGAGATGCATATTTCGAACATGGATCGTGAATTTCATATTTTGAATGTGCGTGACATTTTTCATATCCTACGGCAAATGTCAAAAAGCTACATGAGTCAGATAAAATTTAAATATAAACTTTCGAAAGTCGCAACTAAATTCAGAGGAAGGTTGTAAAACAACGGTATAAAGTATTCAGATAGAATGGTGTAGATAAAATCCTATCAGAATGAAAGGCATAAGAAACCTTTCCCTTCATGTTTTTATTTACGTTCAGTAAATAGCATGGATTTCTTCTGTCTATATATTCGATACGATTCATACAGTTTTATGAAGTCCACAAATCGTGAAGAATTATTTTAAAATGCATCAATGACGCAAAAATTCCTATAAGTATTACAGTTGGGATACAATGACGTAGAGAACTTTATAGTTTTGCAGATTTCCTTGAAATTATCAGATAATAGCACACTAAATATCTGAATGTTCTTTTAGCATTATCTAAGTCACAAAAACAATTTTCTCCTTTTAATTATTAAGCATTTGGATAAATAATTTATTTAGATTTTAATTACATTTGGACGTTTTATTTTCACACTTTTATTCGAATCTTTTAAATAGCAGAAGGAAACCTGAAAAACTTGGCTTGTACAACAAAATCTAGTTCTAATCCAAAATCACTATTTTCCTAATTTTAAAGAGTAGCAAAAAATTGCCATTGGCTGTAATTTGTATTAAAAGTTTATTTTTAAATTAAGGCATATTATTCCCTGATGAAAGTCATTAGCCATTTATATATATTACAGAATACATCCTCTGTTTTCATATCCTTCAGTTTTTTTAACATTTTTTTTTATTTAAACATTTTTTTTATCCTCAGAGAAAATTATTTGTTTTCCTGAATGTATACTTTGCAAAACTTTCTTCTTACTGAAATGAAACAATTAATTGATCTAATTTAAAGTCACATACACAAACAACTTTAACGTTTTATCAAATTTTTTGATGAAAAAATACTTCTTTTATTAGAGCTGCTTAAATACTGGTTGCATTTTTGGGTGTATGTTTGTGTGTGTTCCATATTTTTTTATCTGCGATACAGGACACAGATGTATTAGAATAAATATTAGCTCTAAATAACCACATAACTTAATTACTGGTCTTGCGAAATTGTCATCATTAAGACGAGCGACTATATATTACCAAGCCAATGTATATTATTTCTGACCTTAACTGTCGAAATGGAAAATCGACAGCATCCACGAAGTACAATTATACGATATGTTAAAGATCCCTAGAGTGCCTGTTTGGCTTGGGTGCTCTCAGCAAAATAAATACCCAGTACTATTTTGCATCTTTAGAGCTCAGGTGCCGTCTTCTGGGGAGGAAACTGAGTGTCAAAATTACATTGCGGGGATTAGTACTGCACCTATATGGTGCCGTACTAAAAAGAAGTACCAGCTTCCAGAGAATGTACTAGATCTGGAAAGGTAAATACCAATCCACAGCCCATTGGGAATAAAAAAAAATTTTCTTCTAATGAATGAATGCTGTAACCTTATATTTAGTAACATCGTAAAGAACTATTGTGTAAATATGTGAGTTATTTTTTTCATTTAAATCTATTGTTTTTAAAAAGTTGGAAAAAGTTTTATAACTTAAACCTATATTATAATTTTAAAATGGACATCTCCGGTGAAAAGATTTGTTTTTAAGAGATAAGCATTTTTATTTTGAGGTTAAAATAATGTTGTTTTTTCTTTTGGCACTTAAGCTCGTATTATCTGCTTCCGCACAGTAAGTCAGATGTGTATGGTATGGAAAACACAAATTATCCAAAGAAAAAAATGTGAAGTTTTTCGTTTTGTTTTACTCATGTGTATTTAGATTAAACTAAAATACATTTTTGATGGTTTTGTGACATTTCTGGTATTAAGAACAGGCGCCAGCAAACATTCGGAGATAAGATTAAAAAAGTAAATGAAAAAGATCACTAAGGTGTAAAAGAGCTATTTACAACAATTTTTATAAAATGCTGGTAGAAGAAGGCACATAAGTAAAATCAACAAATAGATCAAAAATTTCCAGTTTTCTATTGTTAAAAATTCTATTATACTCTCAAACTTCCTGTTATATTTTATCTAATTCTTTTCTTCTTTCAAATTCTTCAAATAATCAAAATTTAGTTATTCAACCATTTTCATTGAAGTTAATTCCAAATTCCTTCTTAGTTTACAGTTTGCCATTGTACATCAACTGATTTTTTCGAATAACTTTACTTCATACTAAAAAAATCTTTTCTTTGATAAATAACTCTAAACTTGAATTCAAACTTTATTTCTGAATAAATATTTTGAATTACCATATCTGGATGATCATTCATCTTGAAGCACTTAATTCTTGAAGGTGATTGAGATTTATGAAACTCAATACTTCAAAAAATAAATCATTTTCGTTTCGTCTTTGGAATTGCTGTAGATGTAAAGGAATATCTTGAATCAGAAAGAGAACGCAACGTGTGTAGCACAAGCCGAGAAAGGAAGCCTGGCACTTCCGTTTCTTTGAAAAGGACTTATGCATATTCATTAACCATTTCCAACAACGAAAGCTATCACTACCAGATGTTAGATGGTGAAAATGTGAGAATGATATTTGGTGACATTCTATTTAAAGTCACTGAGGTTAAAGAAAGAGTGTGTGGATAGTATGTTATTAGCATTATAAGTGTGCTTTCCATTCTATGTTTAAATAATTTTTTTCCTTGTAAAGTAACTGAGAATTTTTAAACATATAGTTAAAGTATAAAAGCTTTTTTTTCTCATTTCTGCAGACATAGGATAATTAATTCAATTTTAAAACAAATCAATTTTAACTATGTAATCAAAGAATAGTAATTTTTAAAGATTGTTTGGTATATTTTAATAAAATCTGAAAAAGAGAAAATATACCATGATTATTTTTCTCTGTCTTTCCTTTTTAGATTGTTTTTGCCTTTGACAAAGCTTATATAAATCTAAAAAGAATTGGTAGGTGAAATTATCATTCAAACTAGAAATAACATTAAGGTAATGTACTAGCTTACACTTAACTCATCTACTACTTTCGATTGTAACTATTCAATTTATTGCATTTATTACATTTGATAAGATATTCCAGTTCTGGATCATTTCCTTACAATGTTTAATGAAAATCGATTCTCATAATCTTACAAGAAAAGTTACTTTTTGGATCATTAGATTGCAATCATCTATAGCATCCAGATAAATATTTCACAATAACTTTTTAATTTGTTCAAAATATTAAAAAAAGAAAAAAAATCACTTACGATAAGGAAACATTCTATAAGTTTTACGGATAGAATTTCGAGAGTGTAATAGTTTTCCGAGAAAGCCAGAATATTTTGTGTATGTTTTCTTTCCTTTCATTCCTAAACTTATTTTGTGAGTTTTATTTTTTTTTAAATTAAATTTTTATCTCTTATTTGAATACTTGAAGGATTAAAAGTTTTGCTTTTAGTTTCCTTACTTTTCTTTCTTTAAAAGGTAAACATCTGTCAAAATCGGGCATGGCCCACCAGTTGATGATTTCTTAAAAGTCATTTTGACATACTTCTAATTGAAAATATGGCATATCTGTTATATCCCTAAAATTGTTATGAATTACAGAGTTCAGAAATACCAAAAACTCAAAATCGATCATTTCAAGATTTTTAGCCACTAATAAAAGAAGGAATTATGTATTAGAAAAAAAATCTGAAATATCCTTTTTTCTTTTCTTTTTTGACAATATGCAGGATGAGCGAAATTAAACTTCAGTTACTCAAAGAGCCCTGGAAGCCGTTCTGCTTGTACGAAGAGAAAAATATTTGTGCAACAGACATTTCAAATGATGTGTTTAAAGTTTCTGAAATAAAAAAGCAATTTCAAAAATAGCTACTAGATGGCGCTACGAATTTTCTGTGTGAAGAAAATACAAACGGAGATCAAGAAACAGTGAAGGTCTTAAAGAGTAGTTAGAGTCTTAAAGAGTCACAAAGAGAATGTAATAAAAACAATACACAATTACAATGCTGCAATTGCAAATTATTTAAAATACTGCACTTAACATGCAATTCAGTGCCTTAAAACATGTTTAATATGGGATCCATCTCAAAATCAAGCTTTATATTGCTGAATGGAGAGAGTTAACATGGATGTTGTTAATATGGCTACGAATATTGTTCTTCAAAACCAACGCAGTTGTCAAACGTTACCGGTAAACGCTATCTTTTAAAAAGCCCCATAACCAGAATTCGAAAGGCGTGAAATCGGGTGATCGTGGAGGCCGAGCTGTTGGGAAAGATCGGCTGATCACACGTGCGTCTATAAATGTCTGCATTGCAGTTGTTGGATTGATCTCGCGTTATGATCTGGGTCTCCATAAAGTACGGATATGTTTTCTTGTAGGTGGACTCGTTGCTGGAGAGTACGAATTACGTAGGTTTGTAACATTTCACGATACCATTCCCCGTAACAGTACAGGTGGTAAGTCCTTAAGGTGCACTCGTTCAAAAAAATAGGGCCCGAGAATGAATGAAGCAGTGAACCAGCAGCATATAGTCGTTTTTGTATCATGCAAAGCTTTGGCATCTACCACGTGTGGAGAATTTATGTCTCCCTATATTCGACAATTATGGTTATTCACTTGTCGATTAAAATGGAACTTTGTCTGTCCATAGTATATTTCATGACCATGAATCAACAATCGCCATTCTTGTGAGAAATTCGAGGACGCAGGTCTTGCGAGTGTCTGGGTCGTGCTGAATATTTTGAACATTATACGGGGTTTATATCAAAGTTTTAAGCATAATATGTTGGACAGGGGCATATCAAGGGTGCGTGAAATTGTCGGTACGTTGACAGTTCCTTGAAGCGATTTCCTGCTTGTTTTGAAGATCTCTGTAGCAATATTACCACTACGATGGTCTCTTCCAAGAAGAACGCCTACCGTCCTGTTTTCTCGAAATTTACCATTAAATCTTTAAAAGCACGCTCTAATATCAGTCCACGTTGTTGTTTCTTGAGACAGATGGCGGAACTCTAAGCCGCTGCGTTTCACTGTTGCGGTAGAATAGCTTCACAAGAAATGTTCTATCAAGCAAAGTCGGCATTCTGCAATGCTCTTATCTGATTGTGACAAGAATAATATATTTCTTTTATGGTGCGTGATATTTGCATAATTTGCTGGAATATGCTGACCCACAGTGCCATCTATTAACAATTTTTAAACTGATTTTTTTTTATTTCAGAAACCTCGAGCACATCATCTGAAGTATATGTTGTCTAAATATTTTTTCTTCGGATCTGTAGAACGGCCTCCAGGGCCTTCTGCGTAATGGAAGTTTAATTTCGCCTGCCATTTGTATGCTTATAAGCCATTTCTTCTCAAACTTTCAACACTTGCGACCCTATTTTCAATCATAATTTCCATCGCGCCCCCCTCCATACAATAACAATATATTGAATTCAATAATAATGTATTTTGATGCTTAGGCTAAAATATGACTTTAATTATAAACTGTACAAATTATCAAGATATGAATTAAACTTTTGGTATAATTTTATACATAACAAGCCCATGGGGTCACTGGTAATTATCAAAGTTGTTCATAACTTAGTATTGTTAAATTGATTATCAAAAACATTATTCAGTACTGAGATACATTCATATAAGTGTATTACATGAATGTAAACGTGCACTTTTTTTTTATTATGTCAGAATGTATTTTGAATTTCTTCATTTCAGCAATCCAATGATATTTTTAAATAATCTTTTATTTTCGACTTTTCGAGAAGCTCGCGCCCCCCACGTAGGGTTATCACGACCCCCTGGGGGGAGCCCCACAGTTTGAGAAACGCTGCTATAAGGCATTACTTTTATTCTGTTATTTGTGCCATTCATTTATAAATCATCACAGTTTAATCTCTCAATTTATAACTGTATTTTACTTATTTTCTTATGTAGAAAGGAAAAGTATCTAAAAAGTTCTAAACATAAAATAATACTGACTCATTTTGAGATAGTTTTGGATATCATTCTCAAAACCAATCATTTTCTTCTGTATTTATCTTCAACGAAAAATTAGAATTCGAACACACATAAAAATAAGAAGTTCCTTTATCGTATGCAATCTTATCCAAATATTGAGTGCCACAAAGATGAATAATTAATAGATAAAACGATGAGGGGATTTTCTTATTTACCTTAGGGAATATACTCTTATCATTAACTTTTCCTTTCATTGATAAAAAAAGACAAATTCAATTACCAAAGCAGATGAACAAGATTATTTTGACAATTATTTATCTGTTAGTTGATATCCTACACGCATTTTTCTTTATTCTATTAAGTCTTGTTCGAATCGAATTGAAAACAGAATTGAATCTGATTTAATTAACACATTTCTTAACTGGTTTTTTTGAAACAGGTTTCATTTAATGTAATTTCTTAAGAATTCTCAAGTAAATTATCGTCATTCAGAGATGGTGTTCCTCTTCTTTTAAAACAAAAATCACTGCACACTGAGTATCATTAATCGAATTAGTTTTAAAAATAGATTCAAACTTATAATTATCATTAGTAGTATTTCTTTTGTAATTGAATAACAATGAAGTAATTGAGAAATGTATCTGTGATTAGATAAAAAATGTGTAAACAGAGTATGTAACCTTTTGTATTGTTATGGCATTCTTAATTGGATGACTCAGTTCAGAGAGAAAATTAAATTACTAGATTAAAAGAATAAGCTGGAAATTTTATATGTGTTGGAGTTTTTCGCAATATATATATATATACGTTAAAAATGACGTATCTTATCTGAAACACTGAAGAGCAAAGTGTCTATGTAGACAAAAGTCTATTTTAAAAGAAGCTTAAGGGTACAAATTATTTTGTAAATTTATATAAGGGCAAATTGACCTAACCATTTTTAAAATATAGATGCGTGTATACAAACGAAGAAAAGAGGATTTAAGAGATTACTGATGAAGAAGACGATTTAGAACAGTTCACATTCTTGATACTATATTACTAACATAATATTACTTTTTTCATTTTAAGAAAATCTAAAAATAATTTTCACTTTAACATTTGACAAGTATAAAATGATGAATCTATTGTTTGTACCTTATTTGCTTTCTGAATAAGAAGGCGGTTTTCAATGACATAGTTATTTATTCATTGATTTTGAATTTCATTCAATTATATCAGGTTTTGATTTCATTACACTGTTTTAAGAGTAATTCAAGAAAAAATAAGTGAATGCACTCACAAACTAATGTATATATTACAGATTAATCGTTTGAAAGAACACATTTAAATGCAATTTTATTAATTGTATTCGGAGGGGAATTTGTAATTCTTGTTAGAATTCATGAACAAAAGAAATAATAGAACAAATCCAGTGGGAATTTTTAATTTAAAAGTTAATTAATTGTATTTATAGAATTAATTCATTAATCTATTTATAACATGATTTAAATCCGTGTAAAATATAAAGAAGAAAATCAATCTCTTTTAGTTATGACGAATGCTTCAAAACTTATGAAAAATGCCCTACTTTTATTCAACTTCACTTTCTGGTTGGTTGGTTGGTTGGTTGGTTGGTTGGTTGGTTGGTTGGTTGGTTGGTTGGTTTGGTTGGTTGGTTGGTTGGGGTGGTTGGTTGGTTGGGTTGGTTGGTTGGTTGGTTGTTTTGGTTGGTTGGTTGGTTGGTTTGGTTGGTGGTTGGTTGGTTTGGTTGGTTGGTTTTTTTTTGGTTGGTTGGGTTGGTTGGTTGGGTTGGTTGGTTTGGTTGGTTGGTTGGTTGGTTGGGGTTGGGGGGTTGGTTGGTTGGTTGGTTTTGGTTTTTTTTTGGTTGTCGTGTTTAAGGAAATGAAAATAAGACAGTTGTCCGAATACAGATCGTCCTGAAGACAGTTACTAAGTCACTGCAAATTTTCCAGAATGGCAATACAAGAATGACTCAACACCATCTTTTAAAAACAGGGAATACGTATTTAGATTACGCAACAGTACTCCTACAAATAAACATATAAAACTCTGTGCATACCATTCTTTGTAAGAAAGAACTATTTAAGCGTCACACATATAATACCAGTTCATAAATTAGTACAAACCAATTTATGTTCTAAAATAATATATATTCACCTATTATTTCAAACACATTGCGTTTTTTTTAAAAGATAAACATTTTTATAGTAAATTATTAAGTGATTATATTTTAAATAATAACGCTTTTCAAAATTCAATACATAGTAATAGAGAAGATGGTAATCGTCTTTTAGCTTTGAATATGTATCTCAAAAATGTGAAATATCCCCGCTAACACCAAAATTTCACAAAAGTCCTATAAAATTCCGTAGTATTGCTAATGGGTACAAAAAATACATATATCAAAAAGTCAGGAAGATTTTACAATATTTACTTCAAAATACCATTGATAACATTCAACACACAGCAATAAAAAATTTTAAAAAAACAGCAATATAAATAAAAATAGCTTAGATATTGCCAGAGTCACGAAAGATATGCTAATTTTTTCCATGCATGGCTTTGACTTCAAGAAGACCTTTTTAATTCTACCAATATTTATGATATGATTAGGTTTCTACAAATAATTTGTGATAAATATGAGTTATTTAATTCAATGAAGGAAAAATGTAATTTTCTTGTTAATCTTGCATTGCAAGAAAATTTTGTTACATTTTATCACAATCTTTATAAGCAGATAAGAGGACTACCTAAGGTGGCCCTGCTAGTAATTATTTAGCTAACCTGTATTTGCATTTTTTTAATTAATCACACTGATAATGAATCTTCTTTGTTTTGTATAGATGATCTATTAATATTTGATAAAAATAGTAAATACAAGCCAAATATTACATTCTATCCTGACTTTCTCAACCTTCTAAGAACTAACATTAACTCTAGTATAGTTGAATTCTTGAATTTACACTTGCATCTTGTTAGCAATAATGTAGTTAGCAACATTTTTGACAAAATAGGTTCCTTTAAATTCCATGTATTTAAAATTAATGTATGGACATATATTTGTATTTATCAATTGATAGAAATAATATTTTGAATTTTTTACTTAAAAATGATACTTTAACTACCCACAAAAAAGATAAATTCAATAATATCAAGAAATTTTTCAATGCTGCTGAGATCATGACTAAGTTTTGTACTTCTTAAGAATTTATACTCATCACAAATACATTAAACATCTTGTTACTTGTGACTCTAAAAAAATCGCACAACAATATAATCTCAAAGTCAGCATGTTAGAGGTCTTGCTATAAATATTATATTATAACAATCTTCTCACATTTACATATTTTCCACATAATCTTAATCATCTTACGCATTTAAAATTTCTACATTTTTGACAACCGACCAAATTATAGCCCCCCAAATTTGATTGCCATCTCTCTGGGCATGCTGGTTTAAAGGAAGCGTTTATATATAATTTGGATTTTTAACTCAAAGATTAGGAACTTTTTACAAATTTCACGACTCTTGGCTGTCCTGGAAAAAGCTCTGTGACTAATTTTTTTGTAAAATTATTTTTTTAAAGAATACTTTTCTGTGGTATATCTTTTTGTAATTTTCTGCTTTACGATTTGAGAATTGGTTGTGAAATAGTAGTTAGTTGCCTGATCATACTTTCTGTGAAGTTTTTGTATACTTTGAATTTTTATTTATTTTATTTAGGTTTTCCTGTTGAGTTGCAAAGGGGAAAGTTTGGAGCCTTTAAACTAATTTAACCCTACATATTCGGTCCTATGTCCAAATTACTTTTTGACTCGCTAGGTTCTTTTTTTACATTTATTTTATTCATTCGATCTTAAGGTCTACTGCAATATATACATATATATAATATATATTTAAATATATCCAAAATACCTCACACTAATATAACAAGCAAATATTCAAATCATATCAAACCTAGAGTACAACATCATATTTCAAAATTTCAATGGCGAACAAAAATAATGAATATCAACGTTTTCAAGCGAAATTAAAATGTATAAGATAAAAATTATAAAATATCCAAGTGCAACCTCGGACTTAGGACGATAAGTGGGGTTAACTAGTTTGATGGCGCCAACCTTCCCCTATTGCAACTTGGTAAACTAATCTGAAATATCCAAATTCACAAAAATTAAAAATTTAAAATTTAAAAAAAAATTTCTTTTAAAAATTTAAAATTAAAAAATATTTCTCTTTTTAATACCTAAAAAAATTAAACTATTCGCCATTGCATTCTGAAAGATATATATATATATATATATACAATGCAATAAATTTCCGGTTTCAAATAAATTAGAAAAAATAAAAAAAACTATAAACATTTTACTAAATACTGTTTAATTCAAAAATATCCAATTAATTTTACTAATAGATATTTGTATAATGAAACTCTAGATAGTAAGGATTAAATTTCCATAGTTTATAAACAGGTTATTATTTTAAATTTAATATTCTTAATAGATAGTTATAGATACCCCCAATTTCTAATTTTAAAAAAATTACATTTTTAAATATATTTTTAAATCATTTAATCTTAGAGTATCTAAGTTAATGGTAGTATGTTTACAATTCTTAATTTATTATTTCTATTATTTTCATACTTCTGCTAAGTGCTACTTTTCAGCCATTGCTTTGCTTTGAATATGTATTTGGGTCCAGAATCTGGCAGTAACTTGTTTATTGTACTCAGATTTAGCGCGGGCTCTTCATTTCTGTATGCAATTTTTGGTAAGTTACCTTCTTCTCATAATGGATTTAGATTTCCTATCCATTATTTTCAATAGGTTTTTGCTCAGTATTATTAACAGAAGGGTTGGCTGGCCACACATAAAACATGCTCAACCCCACTTTTATATAAAATATTATATATAAAATATTTTTATTATTATATTATAATAAATTATTATATATAAAATATTTTTATATATAATCTGTCCTAAGTCAGCAATGTTGATAATACTGTAGCATCCATTATTTTATATATTTAATATTTAACTCTATTATTTTAATATTTCAAATTTCCTTTTAAATTCTGTTGTCTGGTTATCTTGCAATTTCAATTCTTTTCAGTTTTAATTATATTTATCCATCTCTCTCTCGTAGAGAAATTTTGATTATATATGTCACTTTTCCACTGAGTTAATTGAATAAATTAGAATTAAATTAATATCTTTTGTCATAAATATTAGTTTTAAAACCAAAGCTGCATGCATTAGTCTTGGAATAAAACATCTAATTAAGAGTTTATTGGCTCTCCAAACCTCATCATAAAATTACTTTTCCGTTTCGGTGAAGTTTATAAATTCTGACAACTCCATTTCTTAGCGACGAAAGAATGCCAAGTCTTAATTAGATTGAATGAGAATAAATGGGTTACGAGGTATATAAAAACGAATTCCAATCTCTATCTTAGAAAGATCATTAAGAAGGTATTTTTTTTAAAAAAATACAAGAATGAAATAGCTCAAACAAGTTTTTCAAGTGTATTCGACAAGCATGTTTCATTAAGCGGGGAATTTAAAACTGGAAAATTTGTCTTAGACTATAGTAATTACATTCCTCTTAAGATTTTTTTTTCTGTCTATAGATAATCTTTCAATATACTTTCTCCTTCAATCACTTAAATTAGTTTAAATGTTAAAAGGAGTGTGCTTTTATAGGTTTAAGGTCATTGTATTTAAGATATATACACATGGAGTTTAACTTATCAAAATGGCTAAAGATTTTGAATCTCATACTTTTTGTTGAATGTAAAAATTTGTTATTTTATCGTACTGAAAGATTTATAATAATATAATAAAATGATAAGAGACCCCCAACGTTTTTGATATTTCTATAAAACAAATATATCTTCCGTATATCATTTTTAAATGATTAAATATATGCAATATATGTTCCCAAATTGCAATCAAGTTCTTAATAATGTATAGGTATTTGTAAAGATCGCAAGAAAATATATGCAAATTAATTGCTACAATTAATAAAATGCATTCAAAAAACTATATAATAAAAATATATGTATGATTGCTACAATGTGTAACTAATAAAAAATTGCTAATTATGATAAGGCATTCTGGATATGAAAAACAAAATAAAATTTACTTTGATCTCTTTGCCTCATCTTTCATCCTGTTCAAAATAATTTTGAATATATTTCATTAATTTTCGAAATAAATTAAAAACTTGTATTCAATACAGCAAAATTACAAAGGTACGTAATTAACACAGAACAAAGTATACCTGTTTTATGCCCCTCTACTGTTTTTCCTGAATACCATACGAACTACCTAAAATTGAGCGCTACCAGTATGCTAGCACGCTTTATGATGACTCATATTTTCTTCTCTCTCTTTAAAATTTGCAGCTAATTTTTATTCTTTTCAAGATAATATTATTGCTCCTGTTTTTGAGAGATGCAGTTAGTTCATGGTCCTAAGTTCTTTCAAAACCTGTACTAAGTGCCTTCAGAATACAGAAGATACTCATCGTAATCTTCTGTATTCTGAAGGTGGAAATTTTCTCTCTCTCTCTAAAGATAAGAATTTAAATTCT
>BMAO01027365.1:0-16509 GCA_019973975.1 Trichonephila clavata
TTTGATTTTGTTATGACTTTAAATCAAAACAATCTTTCGTGACTTTGAATAAAAGTTTTCACCTATTTGTTTACAAAAGTATGTGCCTTGTTTTTAATATAAGGCTCTTATAGGAATTTAGCGAAAAAATGTGAAAAAAATCTGACTTTTTTTTGACGGATTACTTAAAAAAAAACAAATTTAAGGTATGTGGCTACCTTCGGAGCATTTTATTGAAACACATTTTCAACTAAAAAAAACATTTTTTTCTTTAAAAAGGATGTGCATAGAACTAGGAATTAAGGTTAAAGTGTAGTATAGAGGGGGGGGGCCGGCGATGTCAAATTTTTTTGGTGACCAAAATCGATCGCCAAGCTACTTCACTTAGCGATAGGTTTCCCGAAGCCAGAATGAATTCATCTCACCATAATATCTATATAAAAATCCAAAGAAAAATCGCCAAATCGAAAGCCCCCCCCTATATTACACTTCAGTTAGGAATTAAAATACAATTCCACAAAATTTTAAAATTATTTTGGATAGAGTGAATTTTTAGTGAAAAATTGCAGTTACAGTAAACCTTGTATTGAAAATTCTAATTAATATATTCAAATAATATTAAAACTGCACAAAAATAACAACATTATCTGTGCCTAGAGCAATAAAATTTATAATATTTTTTGAAATTTGTCAATTTTTTAAAAAAAACATGTTTTTTTTCTCACAAATTGTATGTGCAATAAAATGCATAAATACATACATAGAGATTATAGTCTATAATACAAATAAAAATTTTCTGGAAAATTTCAATTCAATATCTTAAAAAGAAATCCATTTGTGAACTTTACCGTGAAGCCAAAAAACATAGTTTCTCAGACAATGCTTTTAAAGATTTAATACAATATGAAAAATGTTCTACTCGTTGTACATTTCTTAAACTCACCATATTTATAGCTCAAATCTTTAGCTTCACGTTTAACTAATTTTTTAACCCTTTTGCTGTTTTCTGGAGAGTTTTATAGATTATAAAAATTGTCGAGTTTAGTAAAATTTTCATGAAAAATAGCAATGAGGATCTTTTACACAAAATTCTAATGAATGTATTCAAATAATATTTATACAGTACATAAATAATGGAACATCTTTATATGTATTAGGAATTAAAAGTTTTTTAAATGTGCCAAATTTTATGCAAAAACTCGATTTTTTAAAAATTAATGATTTTTTTTCATTTAAATGCAATGAAGTACATAAATACAGTGAACCCCAAAAGTGTTCGTACACTTGCAGTTTCTATAAAATTTAATGATTTCGACTAATAAAAATTAAAGTATAGAAATTGTAATTTTTTTATATCTGCAACTTGTTTTTAATGGAATGACATTATTTTTTTAAAAATAGTATAACTATTATTTTAAAAATTAATAATCAAAAAGCTACTGAAAAATTACGCCACAAAAGTATTCGTACACTTAACAAAAATCTCAACATAGCTTTAAATATTGTGTATTTCTTTCTTAATTTAGAACTTAGTAGGATATCTTTTAGTGTCCACAACACTTTTAAACATCTTGGTATAGATTTAATCAGTTTTTTGTAATTTCTGCATCGATTTACCTCCATGCTTCTGTGATTATTGTTTTTACTTCCCATTATGTGTTATATGTCATGTTTTCTTTTTATTTTAAATCTAGTTCTCCCCAAATATGCTCTGCTGGCTAAATAAATTGATTGAGGAGGTGTTTTCACAAAATTTTGGGGCAGTTATAAAAACACCAGCGGTGTACATTGCGAGCATCATTATCCTGTTAAAAAATGAAGTCATATTCAATATCAAATTTTGGACAGACAATTTAAAATTTCTCTATAAAATATTTAACTAGAGCTCATGATTCTCAATACCATCAAAAATTACCTAATTCTGTAGCTGATTTACGCCCCATACAAGAACACTTCCACTTCCATGGTTCATTCATCCTACTAGATTCTTGTGACTAAGTTTCAGAAAATTCAAAATTGTCAGGAAAGTGATTGGGATGACAGAAAATTCAACATTTTTGGTTCTGATGGGCATATAATAGTTTTAAAGGAAAAATGAGGCACTTAATCCGTGAATTTATGTGGAACAAGAGCTCCTCCAACTCTATGCTTTAACACAGAGGTGTTCTTGCAGGGGAGGGTGGGTGTAAATAGGTTCAGGATTAGGTAATTTGGTATTTTTTGATGGTATTTAGAATCATGAGCTCTATTAAATATTTTAAAGAGAAATTTTAAATTATCCTCTCAAAATTTGGATATTTTAGACGACTTCATTTTTAACAGGATAATGACGCCAGGCGAACTGCTCTCAATGTACACGCTGGTGTCTCTAAAACTGTACCCAAAATTTTGAAAACACTTCCTCAATCAATTTATTTAGCCCAGCAGAGCATATTTGGGAAGAACTAGATTTAAAGTAAAAAGAAAACCTGACATATAAACACATAATGGGAAGTAAAACAATAATCACTTAAGCATGGAGGTAAATCGATGCAGAAATTACAAAAAAACTGATTAAATTTAAAGACATTTAAGACAAGACATTTAAAAAGTTGTTGTGGAGACTAAAAGATATCCTACTTAGTTCTAAATTAAGAAAGAAATACACAATATTTATATATATATAAAGCTATGTTGAGATTTTTTGTTAAGTGTACAAAGACTTTAGTGGTGTAATTTTTTTCAGTAGCTTTTTTGATTATTAATTTTCAAAAAATAATAGTTATACTATTTTTTAAAAAAATAATTATGTCATTCCGCCAAAAACAAGTTGCAGATATAAAAAAATTACAATTCCGAAATATTAATTTTTATTAGTCGGAAACAATAAATCTTATATGAAATTGCAAGTGTACGAACACTTTTTGGGTTCACTGTATATACACAGAGATTAGATTTTGATTCATAACACAGATACAACTAAATAAAACATGCTCTAAAAATTTAAATTCAATATCTTAAAAATATTTTGTGTAGGGATCAGCATCTGGATTTGGAAAATTCCAGTGTACTAATTATGCTATAAATTTGCTTCTAGATATCGTAGAAACAAAAATAGAGTGTTTTATGGAATCTGAAATGTATTGGCTATAAAATAAAAACACAAAAGTAATTTTGAAAATTTTCACCAAAAATGCAAATTTTGGGTAGTCACACATCTTAATGAAATTTACTTGATTCATAATAAGTCATATTGTTTGATTTTTTGGGCACTTGCTTATAGGCAAATAATAATTTATGTATTCCTTTGCAACATTGGAATAATTTTAGTTTTATTTTCATATTGAACTTTAAAATGGCTATTTCAAGAATACCTTTATTGTGACTATAGTGTTTTGTTTATTTGGATGAAAATAAATGAAGTATATATATCAGATTCTTTGTATTTAACCCAATATAAATATATTTTAAACTTTTTCTCATTAAAGAAAGGTAGAGAAAAATTGTATTCTTACCGTAAAATCTGGCATATCATGCATACCATCGTATAACACGCACTTATACATTCAAGTAGCAATTTTTAATTTCTATGTTTATTTGCTGTATAATGTGCACCCCCTTTTTCATGAAGAAACCTGAAATGTATGTGAGCCATGCTCTTAAAGTTTGAAAGTCATTTACTCTAAGCTTTAGTAAAAAATAGTATACATCTAGAAGTGCAACCTTTTAAGTTCATAAGGAACGCCATTTCTTTTAAATGAACAACATTTCAATCTATGTAGAAATCTAATTTTTTTCCTATGTTCACGTTTTTTTAAAGCTTTCATTTTTATACCTGGCATGTAACATGCACACGTAAAATTCAATCTTTTTTTTTGTGTTAAAAGTGTACATCATACGCCAGATTTTACAATGACAATGTTCAAGATAACTTGTTAAGTTGGTGACCCTGATTTTGCATGAGTCGTATGCGCCAGATTGACAACCATGTGTTTATTACATATAATTTCGCCAATATGGTTGCAATAATATGTAAGTACCAAAAATTAGTACGGCTTGGGTACAAAAACTCCTATTTGCAGGTATGTTGTACACAAGTGGGAAAAACATAAGAAATCTTGGTACTTATGTATTATCGCAACCAATTGGCGACATATATGAAATGAAACACCTGTTTGCCAATTCAGCACATACAACTCACAGGAAATTGGAGGATACTTGCATATTATCGCCAATTCTAAATAACTCGCTGAGTTGGCCACCCTGATTTCCTATGTGTGGTACATGCTGAATTGGCAACCAAGGGCTTAATTTCATATAATGTCACCAATAGGTTGCAATAAGACACAAGTACCAATCGGGGTTGCCAACTTGGTGAGTTATTATTAGATTTGGTATTTGTTGTGATAATACCTAAGTGCTCTGAAATCAGTAGTCTGACACACATGAAGACCCAAAAATTTAAAATATATTTTTAAAAAACACGCTTTTATCGAACTAAAATCTCAATATAAGAATAAAATGATTAACGAGAAAATTAATGTAATTGTGGTAAAAGCGTGGGGGCCTTTGTACTACATTTTTACACTAACTCTGCATTTTGGAATAGAACTATAGTAAGAAATTATAACAATATTGAGTACCCCACGCTTTTATACGCAGTTATTATTTTTCTGGTTTCAATTTCTTTATTTCTTTCTGCTTCTTTTCTTGGCATTTCTAAATACCTTGTGTTCTATTTCTTTAAATCCTGGCACTCATATTTTTCTAATTTGTTTTCTATAAAAAATTACTTACATTTTTGCTTTTTAATTTAATTCCTTTTTTGCCAGGAATAAGCCATTCTTTTAAATTATTTTCATTTTGAGTTCGTAGTGGGAGACTGTCATCATTGATTGAAAACTATCGGATGGCAAAATTTTATTTGCAGCGATTTCAAAACCACTTTTAAAAGATATTTAATGTGTAGTGTACTGATAACAAATTAGTTCCTGTATATATATATTGTTCCAATGTGTGATATATTTTGAACTGTTGTTTTTATCCTCCATGTGTAATATTTATAAAATTGTATTTTTTAAACCTTTTATCTTGTTTCTAAATTATGAATGCTTTATTTTTAATTTGCATTAATTTCATTTCTGCTTGTTAGCATTAATCTTCATTTTTAATATTTCCACTCATAATTTATTTTAAATTTTGCACATAGTTCAGAATTTCTCTTTTTTTATATGTATATATTTTATGGATAAAAATTAATCTATGAATTTCATACATTTTGCACTTTCTGCCAAAGACCATTAGTTTCACATTGTAGACTTTATCGTCATGTTCTAAATACTCATATGGGCGTAGCATAACACTACATGTGTTATGCTAAATTTTGTAGATAGCCATTTAGAAAACTATAATTATGAACAACATTTGTAAAAATTTTACTCTAATGAGGAAAATTTCAAAATTCCTCTCAGAACCAGCTATTTATAAATTCTTCAGTAAATAATTTAGATGACTCACATATCCTAACATGTAATTTATTTGAAACAGCATTGTTTGAAAGGCATTTTCACTCACATTTCATAACTCAAAGACATGATTTGATAAAAAAAAATAAAAAAGCTGTTTATTTATGTACTTTTATACACTAGAACCTATATTTAAAATGATAATTCAATGTACATTATATTAAAACAGCTGTTCTGTACAAATAAGGATGGAGTTGACTATAATATAGATTAGATACTGTTTATAAAAAAAATCAATATATATAAAAAAATAAGTTATTGAAGAAAACATGTTTCAAAAATCTCACTTGTATTCTTGTTAATTTTTGTAATGTATATATGTATGTGTACAATTTCCCGAATAAATATTTCAACAATATGATTTTGGTTTGTTTTATTTTTCTTGTTAACAGTGAATAATTGAAAAAAGGTATTGAAAATAAATTCTGTACAGCAAGTAAAATTGCTAAATTATGATTCTATTGGTCCTTATGATGTTATTTTTTCTTCTGAATGGGTGCTGAAAACTTCTCTAAAAGCTCTTTCCAGTAGGTTAAAAACTAAATGTTTTGTTAATGCAAAAATGTACTGTTTTAGTTGTTTTTACATTCTTCTAAGGATTGAAATTTTTAAATATTTTAATTTAAAAAAACATTAAACTTAAAAACTATTATATTTGTTTTCTTTGGTGATAGGAAAGTGTAAAATCAGTTGATTTAACAAAACGAGCTTAATTTGTAATAAAGCAATGCATTTTCTTTATTTCCAAGTGGATAGATGTTTCTATTTAAACAAAACAATTGATATAAAGAGTACTTACACACCTGGGCCTAATGAGTGTTAGTTTAGTCAAAAGGTTTTTTTCTTCAGGTTACATATGTAAAAAAGCTATTTCTTTCTGGCATTGTTTTGAAATTTTTACTTAGAAAAATCTGTTATTTATAATAATGTTTCCTAGATATTTCTCTCTCTAATAACTTATTATTGAAGGGCTGAATTTTTTTAAATAAAAGTTAATTTTCTGCTTGTATATGATTTTAAGGAAACAATATAATGCTTCTAGAGAAACATAAATATAAATAATGAATCAAATTGCTTCTGGAACTAGTTCAAAATGCATACACATTTGTTAAACGATAACATCGAATTTATTTTTGCAGTTTTCAAAGATTTATATTTGCGGTATAAGTTCGAAGACATGCAGTTTGTGATCAAATAATAGTTGCATTTTTTTTTGAAAAGTAATATTTTTGTTGATACTAGCGTATTGTCGCCACCGTATTGGCGACATTATATAAAACGAAGTACATGGTTGCTAATTCAGCGCGTAGGACACATGCGAAATCGTTACTGCCAATTTGGCGAGTTATCTTTAACTTAGGTACTTTCGCGATAATATGCGAGTACCTTTTTGCTACACACAATAAATGTAAAATGAATTTTGATTTCGAGGTTAAGTGTAAAAATTTCATGAAATGAAAATAAAATCATACGTAAGATGTAGAAAGTGAAAATTTACAACTCAGGTATCACATTTTTATATCCCTTAAGATTTGGGTTAATAAATAATTTTCTGTTAAAAATTCATATTAGATACAACAGTACCGAAAATAAATGCTATACATACTCATTTTATTGTTTTAAACTCATATTTGATACATTAACAGATTCAAATATGAGTGCATTATATACTCATATCGATCTTTCATTCTCAAAAATTTGATCCCGTAACAGGTTCAAAAATGAGAATGTACTTGTCTCAATATGAGAATATGCGATTCTCAAATTTGAGTACGCGTGCATCGGAGCTATTTTGAGAATGTGAAGTACTCAAAAGTGTGTGTGTGTGAGCTGTTTGCTCTCAGTTTTGAAAATCGTTTCTTGCTTGTCTTCAGGGACATTTGGATTTTAACTGACAGCCGGGCTTCTATACAGCACCTTTCTCATTGGGCAACTGTTGGGGATATGACAAACCTAAATATTCTGGATGTTGTGGGTCGACTTTCTTCTAGACACTGTATATACTTATTGAAAGTATATTCAATCCAATATGGGAGGGGACTCATTGAATGATAACGAGATAGCCGATACTCTGGCCAAGTCTGCCACTGCTGGGTGATACTTGTCTAACTTTTGCAGAACTCTCCTCTATTAAAAGGTTAGAATCGAATGTATTTACATGTGTGTACATATTCACCCTTGGTATTTTGGGGGAAAACATCGTTAGTGTCACCAACTTAATTTTCCTAGGTATCAGCAGACGGCTCTGTCGCGCTTTTTTAGTGGCCACATCAAGTCTCTGACTTTTCAACAGGGCCGGAAAGTCTTCCCAGAATGTCCTAAGTGCGAGGCTGACCAGGCCTCTCCCAGTCATATTCTGAATTGCTTGAGTTTTTCATATAACGAGGTTTTAGGAAATCCTATCTTATTTCTGGATTTTTTGGAGATTTTTGGTTTTATGGAGATGGTGTAGCTGAGCTACATCATCTGGGATAAGAAACAACAACACATTGCAGTTTGGCATAGTCCAGTTTAACAACCATCAGTATATTTAACAATGGTTTTATGTTCGTTAACTCAATATCCAAGTAAATTATAACAATTTTAATTTTTTTAATATTTTTGCTTGTAGAATAAAAAGATAAGTCTCTCAGCATATTTCTTTAATGAATTTTGATTTTAAGAGTGGTATTTTATATTCAAGTAATTAAAAAAATTAAAATGGAAAAAATTAAAAAGCAATGCCATTTTGCTAAATGAATTAATTAATGAACAAAAGTAGCTTTAAGGATCACGATTAGAGCAAATGATTAAGAATATTATTTGATTAATTGAACACAATGTAATTCATAAGTGTAAAAAAGAACAGAAAACTATAAAAATAATAATAATAAATCAGAATGTTGAAACAATGTAGCACGATACGAGTAAAATCTCCACATTTGTAAGTATATATAATTCAGGTGCATAAATTTAATATCTAAGTACATATTTTTTTAGACAAAATAACTTTTACGAAAAAGATACTTTATAAAATCTTAAAATATAAAACCAGCAATAGAAAATTAGAAAAGTAATTCATTTCGCAAAATTTTAGATTTGTTTCAGGAATGATATAAGGTTTGTTGCAATTATTCTCCGATTACGTAGCTATAATGATCCACATATAAACTAAACGCAGCTCAGTGGCGCAACAGCCCATGGGGGCCTAAGGCTTACTGTGCCCCATCTCATTACACGTGACCTTGGGCGCTGAGGTTCATGAGCAGACGTTACGGTCAGGTGGTCAATCTGATGCAAATCCCCCAATTTGTACAACCAAAGCAAGCTTGGTACTCATTTATCGACCCACTGAAGGGATAAAAGGCTGAATCGACTTTGCCTAGCCCGGATTTTGAACCGCGTCCTGTGTTGTGGAAGCGCGATACGCAACCTCTGAGCTTCGATCCACGTAAATCTCATATAATAAATTATAAACTTAACTAATATTGCATTTGAGTCAAACGAACGTTACTGAGCTCGAACTGACGTCAGGTTAGAAGTATAGGTATGACACCCGATCCAGTACTGCCCTCGACTTCCACGCCTCACCGCTGATGACTTAGAGTCTATTTTATTTGACGTGTCGCATTTCTCGTTATTTTGCGTGACAAATCCTTAGTAAAATCAGGACCCTGATACGCAACTCAACTACGAATAAGTGAGAGTTCATCAGCTTTGTACTCTATATCATCTCGAGGTTTATCATCGATTGAAAACATAATTTTGAACCACGGTCAAGTGACGAGGGCGAAACACGAGCTAGCACCTACTCTCCGAACTACCACACCACGAATACAAAGACTTTGAATTACGTCGGATTTAACATGCATTAGTGATAAAGTGCACGGTGGATCTTCAGTGGCACCAAAACTCGAACCTGCGATCCTTCAGCCACGAGCTAGAAACCATAACCCCTAGGTTACCGTAGCCACTTATTCTGCACACAGGACCTTAACACGTAACTCGACTACGAACATCCCGGGATTAAAAGTTCGAAACCACATGGCAACTTTAATGCCAAGCAGCTTAAAATAGTCTTATGACAAAGACGATATATTCCTCCATTAAGAAATTAGCAAAAATAAATGGTACTTACTTATTATTATGCTGTCGACTAATTTCGTCTTATCAAAGACGTTGCCTCCACAATACACAGTTAAAAGTGAAAACCGTTCATAAGCACGCTCGAATAATAACGATGACAGCTTTTGGCGACATTTTTGGAATTGGCGATGTCTTTTCGTTTGGTGAAATTGATCGATAATAAATAGTATGTAAAGAACCGTATATAGATTTACACAGTAAATTATATTAGAGCAACATAATAGAACACTCTTTTGAAAAATCTTTTTATTTTCAGCCACAAACAAAAGATTTTTTTTACCTTTTTGGCGATAATCATTCACCATTCATCGTCATTTTCATGAGTATATTAATCCAAAGACAATAATAACAAAATACAAGAGCTATGGCCGTTGCTGACAAGAGCACGTAGCAAATTCTTCCCAAACTTACACTTAAGCAACAGTTTTAATCTGCTAACTAAACATAGTCTTAAATTAAAACAAACACACAACCCCCAACGAAAGGCGTCCTCGACAACTTTTAAACACCCCTCGCAAAATTAATTACCGTATAAACTTTCCTTAAATTTACCGACATCATCAAAAAATTACCATCTTGAGTCCGCATATTAGAACCCTATTTCACCAGGGTTTGAAACAAAGTCGATGCAACTCCTCCACCAAATGTCCTCGTAAACCCTCCCCCTAAGTAAGCACACGCAAAAGCCGACGTCCAATCAACAGGGCGTTAATAATCCTGAGTCCACGCGACCGAAGTTCACTTTTCACACCAGACGAAAAATAACTTCATCCTCCCTTCCAAAGTGCCTTCGTTGATTGTGCCCAACCCCCTTCGTTAATTCTTAAAGGACATACATATTGCGTGTGTGCACGCTCTAAAGTTCCCTGGCAAACTAATAATAGTCCTCTGCAGTTAATGAGAATTTGGTGAGATACTTTTACTTTAGAGTGGAGAGTTGCGTATTTCTTTTTTTATTCTAGGTACTTCGGCTGTGAAGGTTCTCTAGCAATTCGAATTGTCATTTTTAGAGTTTTAATTTCGTCTGGAGTTGAAATGTAGTTGGGTTTATTGCAGTGTTTTTTTAATAGAAGGTCTAATTTAACTGTGTGAAAATACTTTGCTACAATTTGATTACGACATTGATGACAATTCTCAAAGAAGTGTCTAGATTAAAATTCGCGAATCTGGGGCTTTATTTTTTCTCCCCTTTTAACAGTAATCGAAAGGATCCTTTTACGGGAATGTTATCGCAAATAAAGTAGACAGAGAATCAAATTCGAAGGGGCAATATTTTCGAACAACGCAACAATATTAAATTGAAAATGGAATTTTTTTAATTTTAGGCTTTAATAAATAAAAACCAATTTTTATGAAGAAATAAAAATGAAGTTCATGTCTCTATGAAACATTGTGTCAAGACCAAGTTAAAAAAAATTCAGTTGAATAACTGCTTCAATTTATTACATAACTTGGGACAAGAGATGGCAACAGACATATGATCGTAGCACACTCGTGGTCGTCGTGTCTCCAGATCTAGCCGTAGTACCGTGGTGTGGAGATTCGGAGAGAGGCGTCGTCCTCGTCACATGACCATAATTCAAAATGACGTAGTCCGTCGCCAATAACGTCCGTGTTGCTTTATGTGCTATGTTTATAAACTTTTATTCAGACGACATAAATTGTCCTCTATATTGTTGTTGTTGCTACTTATGCTATCTGATTGACAGTAATGTTAGATCAGCACCATACAGGTGACAGTACGATTTAGTTTGGTTCCATCCCAATTTTGAGGAAGAACACCCTGGGAATTGTCATCAAAAATTAAAGATTATGTCATGGGAGAAGGAAATTAAATTTTTATGGTTGGAACACGGATTCTCGACAATTTAAAACGTGTTTAAATGTTTCAAAATGGTGTTCAAATAACGTCTTGTCTTCTAAATCATCGATTTCTGAACTTTTCGAACACACGCGCAAGGAAGGGGACAAGAAAATTATTTAAAACTTATTTTTTAACTATATTTATTGAAATAATTATATAAACCAAATTGCAATAAAGATAATTTTAGTTTTTACTGTGAGCAATGCATAGTAGCTTCTTCAATATTCAGAGTCGCCTTTCTCCCCAAAGGCACAGCCTCCGGGTGCATGCGCTTTAAAGGCGATTCATTTATGCTATTGAGCTCTCCAGACACAGCAACCAAAGAGAAAATGCCACACTCGAAAATGATTGTGAGACTCCTTCTTTGGTAGGGGTCACCCGCAGGGACGTCTTAAGACATCTTGAGGCCCTGGGCCCCTAAGTAAAAGTAGGCCCTAGGTCCCACCACACAAATGTAGGGCCCTAGGTCCCACCACACAAATGTAGGGCCCTAGGTCCCACCACACAAATGTAGGCCCTGGGCCCCTACATAAATATAAGCCCTGGGCCCCTACAAAGATGTAAGCCCAAACTATGACCCTTAAAAGTAGACAGTACATAGCGTACATTGTCAAATACTCCGCACTAATAATAACACTAAACAAATAAATGTGCATGACTTACAATCGCACAAATCGGCTCGACCTACTGTCGCCTTTTGACTGAATGAGTACTGAGGGTGTAGGGTGGTAGGCCTTGGCCTATACATGAACGACGGTCATCAAATGTAACCAGTTAACATATTTTTTTTTAACATTTATAAACCCCGTGCACCACCGAACGTATAACACGACGGTAAACAACACAGACAGACAGAAGAGAAAGGATTACAACACAAACATCCATGCCTTCTCCGGGATTCGAACCCAGTCCCTGCGGCACCGCAGTTAACTTCACTGAGCACTATACCGGATGGGCGGCCAGTTAACATATTGTCCTGAGTTCCTAGTTTTTTGGAGAATACAACCGGAAAAGACAGCCGAAATTATGCGAATCATGATCTTACTAACGCTTAGTCGAGAACGAGACGAGGCCCCCATTGCGGCCAAGGCCCTGGGCCCCAGTTGGCCCATGCCTTAAGACATCCCTGGTCACCCGACAAGTATTACTTTTGTGAACCCTCACTTTGGATACCATTGATTAAGATGACATTAATCAATCAATACGATAGGCTTTAACGAGATTATTCTTAGATTCCATTGGTTTTGACAATAGTTTTGGATAGTTGTTCTAATGTATCTTAAAATTTATCATCACAAAAAAATCCATTAACGCACATCTCCATTTGCGAAATATTTTAAGATATGTCAAAATAAATTTTTTATAGTTCATTTTTTCGGTATTGGGCTCGTCTTCTACAGTGGTATGATTGGAATTTTTAATTTATCACACTTATCCTCGAAAAACCGGATGTACAAACGGGGAAATTTTTTAATTAAAATTGCAGTATTTGCTCAT
Source organism: Trichonephila clavata (assembly GCA_019973975.1). Taxonomy (NCBI): domain Eukaryota; kingdom Metazoa; phylum Arthropoda; class Arachnida; order Araneae; family Nephilidae; genus Trichonephila; species Trichonephila clavata. The sequence goes on from BMAO01027365.1 coordinate 12,970, forward strand.
TGAATTGAAAAAGAAAAGTTTCAAGCAATTTAATGCCTTGAAAGAAGAATGAGAATTATGCTGGATTAGTTTTACTAAACATTGTTTTAGAATAATATAAGAACACAACTCAAAATTACAAGTGTCAAATCACGGCATACGAAGCGCTATTTGTGTAATTAAAAAGAGTAGAGTGTGTTGTTGTGTCTGTAGTAATGTATGTATAAACTGTGTCTGCGCAATCCCAATTGCGCTGCCTGAACTGCGCATGCCCTGCAACTCCAATGTAAATGTACAGAAGTTATGAGAAATTAATAAACGCAAGTCCACAAGAAAACTGTGTCGTGATTGTGTGTCATGAAAAACATGTGTATGAGACTCTTCAGTCCACTTACGTGTTAGAGCTATCGAGTTAAACAACAAGGTCAATTGCTTTACGTCAAGTGACGGAAACGACATCTGAACTGGAACCTGAATTGCGCAACAACTGCATTCATAAAAAGTTAAAACTATCGCATCACATGACTAGAAAATGATATACATAGATTACTCAAACCAATGTTTATATTTAATAATTCTCGCCAGATCGATTGATGAGGCGACATCATCCGCCTTTACACCATTAATAGTAGTGACTATCATAATAATCTGCACAAAAAGTCAAAAAAATTCTAGACCTAACCCACAAAATGTCACACAAATCGTGATAAATAAGAGTTCATACATCATTGAGTTAGGATATGTAGATTTATTGTTAAGGTATCCGACTGGTTGCGACTACCTTTTTGTAAAAAATGGAGGTATGGGAATTTTTTTGGTATTTTTAGATTTGTTCAGTACATTTTTAAAAACATATGCTAAAATTAAGAAGGTAAAGAGAAATTATTATTACTAAAATGAGAAAAAATAGGTCAAAGTTGACAAAAAATAGCATAAAGCGGCCCATCAGTACCAAAGTTTGTGGACATATTTTATATTTTTTCATTCTAATGTGTTGCTATGTTATTCATTTTGAAATGACCTTCAGGATAATAGATATTTCTTTTTTACAAAGACTAGAGCCCTTTATCTCACTTATTATATGAAAATGCTTAAAAAACGTGATTATATTCACATAAGGGCTGTAAATCTTGCAGTGATTGATAAGTCTGAAGGTTTAAAACAATTCTACTATTATACAGAATTTACACAAAAATTTCAGATAATTATTTTCAAAAACTTTTTGAGCAATCGCTGGCCCTGTTTGAGTATTCTCAAAAAAACATATTTCGAATAAAACGCGTTTTAAAGTATGACATCTTGCTTAAAGTAATGGCATCTGTTTTGACTAAAAACTTGCATTTTTTGTTCTAGTGAATGGAAAATGATGAACTTGTATTTTATAAAGCCAATAAGATGGCGTAATAAAATTAAATCATTAAAGAATTTGTTAATTATTTTGGCAAATTCCACAATTTTAGGGTAATCGGATTACCAAAGCTTTCAGAAAAAAATCGATGATAAGCTAGTAGTGTTTCAACTTATATTAATTTTAATGTTGTTGGCAACAGCCTATAGGAGGGAGAATCTGATTGGTGATGGATCCACCTGAAATATAGTATTGTAGGTTTTAATTTTGAAAGTTTTATGAAGAAAAAATGCTCACTACGAATCCGGTCACGCCCTCTAATTTAATCACATTTGTGTATAACTCCCACTCATTAGGGTCTTGAAACGATTGAAATAAAATCATGAATGGGCCTCTTAATTTTCAACATAGTCAAGTGACGAGGACGACACTTGACCTACTAAACTACCTCTCTAAACTTCCACGCCACGACAACACGAGAGAACTTTGACCCTCTAAATATGGCGTGCATCAGTCCTTCTATACGTCCCATTTTCAGTAAAGTGAGTGAGTGAGTGAATAGAAACGCCGCACTGTTCAGCTACTCGAGGGCTTTTTGCGATGGACCTTAGTTTTGATCTGTGGTTAAAACGAGGACGATACCCGAGTTGGCACCCCCTCCTCTCCTAAATACCACAACAAAGGGAAGACATTTGAGCTCGACAGAATTTCTCGTGTATCGCTCCCCTACACGGCGGTCTTCAGCGATACCACGCTGGAAACCCATGACATGCCGACCACTAGTCCGTTGCCTTGCCACTAGACTACTGTGACACACATCCCGCGCGGGTCTTCTTCGGTACTATCATCTCAGTGGTACTAGGTTCGAACTCGTGACATATCGTCTACGAGTCCGATCATGGCTACTAGGTTACTACAGTCACTTTAAATTTATTGTTTGTTGTCAGAACAAATCATGGTTGAAACAATGCATTGCACATACATAATTTTTTAAACTTAAGTTGCTGAAAACTTGTATACTCACAAAAAGAAAATTTAAAAAGATACTAAAACAATGCCCATTTCACCAGATTTTTAAAAAGAAATTTACATAGAAAGTTAATTCCATGCATATTGCATGTATTTATAGTCTCTATGACTTTGGCGACCATTTAAGCATCCATCAAAAGGATCAACGGTCGATATCAATTAGATCAAAAAAGTTTAATTATACTCTGAATTAATAGAACTCTAAACTCGAATGCGTTAAAATGTAGATATTTAGCAAAACTATTTACCTCATAATAAGAAATTTAACTGAAAAATTTCAGTAGTACGATAAATTCTCGAAAAATTCATTTTCCTTTATTTAAGCAACGGTAACAATATTTGCTGAAGATAATTTGGAAGAAACACAGTTTTTCTTTAACATATATTTGGTTCGAAACTTTATATATATCATTGCCAAACGCTAATCTCTTCTATTTTTCAATAAGTGGACAGAACTTTTCTTTACAACCTTATATTTTAACTCTACCTATTCCCCTTTCCACATTGGTATTCGTCCACAACTAGAAGGCGCTGAAACTCCATGATAGACCGCACACACACATACAGGAAGATACAACACGAATAATCTAGAAAAAAGTAATCGAAATCGAGGAATTTAGAATACGATTTCGCAACAAATTGCAATCGTGTTTTATCACCGAACTAAATTTTATTTCGTCGCTCCGGTCACGCTTTCGGTACAGTAGCGACTCTTAGCCAATATCTGGAACATATTCAAGCTCACCCTGCATATTAATATCCTCTCCCACCCCTTAACCGAAATAAACCTGTAGATCATAAGCAGCAATCAATCGGGTACCGAGAGCCGAGTAATTGCTTGTGGAAAGCTGCCTATCAGCGATTACCATACCAGGGGGGGGGGGCACAAATCTAATGCAACTCGAACCGAATATTATGTCCCTTTCGTGTCTTGCTCTCGTCTGTGAAGAGGAAACATCTCGCATTCCGATTAAGAATCAATATCCGGGCTCGTTTGATGAAGCATTTCATTTGAGAATGCGTGAGAAATGACGATATCTTTGAAACACCGCTCTAATCTAAATACGAAGCGAGTGCGCTTCGTGGGGCGCATAGCAATTCGTTGGTAAGTTTAAAAAGTGTGGTTAAATAATGATCTAATAAGGGAGGGAACGAACAAGGAAATTCATTTTGGGACAAGACTT
>BMAO01027367.1:0-41258 GCA_019973975.1 Trichonephila clavata
GGATTTAAGAGGGGTGTAAGATTGAAGAGAGGTGGTTTCACGTTGTAAGCTGGACATGTACTCACGTTGTAAGCACACAGCTTGTAAAATGGACATTTCGTTTTTTTTTAACTGCTTATTGTTAACATTTGAATGCTCATGAATAACTCTATATGTTTATTACTTTTGGTTTTACATTAAAATAAAAAATATATTCATATCTATGGATACAAAAACAGAGACTCTTTTGATATAATTTTTAAAAAGGGAGTTCCATTTAAATTAGACGTCAAATTAACTTCGTAACTTCATCAAAGACATTTTTTTTTGTGTATTTTTATAACAATAAAAATATGTGTAAGAATTTTGTAATGCCCTGTAATGATGATGTTCAAAGTGAAGTAAAAATACTAAAACTTATAGACATAAAACTTCGGTATTTTAAATGGAAGAAGATGTGAATCGTTGATAGCACGTATTGATGAAGTAGGGAAAGGATAATTAAAAAAGACTTCTAAGAATCTAGAATTTCAAACTTAAATAACAACTGAGAAATGATGCAAAATAATCCAATTAACAATGGTATGACTTTATATTGTCTTAAAATACATTATTCTTCAAATTATAGATGAAAATATCTTTATTTGCAATTTTCTCAAAACGCATTTTTTGGTTATTCCGGTACATTTTCCTCAAAATCTACTTTACTTATAGTGCTGATATTTTGCATAATATAAGATTAACAAATTTTTAACAAAGTGAATGAATTCGTTTTCAAATAAGCATTCAGAAATTTCAGATATAGCACAATTTCTGCATAAAATTTAAAGAAAATTTGAATCACTAAATTAAATTTTTTTTAATTTTATGAATTTATATTTTAAAAATTCATTTCGTTCATTTTATGGATTGTTATGTTTATAAAAACTCCGTGAATTTTATAGCTATATATGCAGTAGATTTTATGCAAAGTGTACCTAAAGGTAAGAAAATGCTTGAAAATTTAAAAAAAAATAGTTATTGAATAATTATTGCTCTTACAAATTTATTTGTAATTTAAAGTGAAATTTTTTTTACATTAACAAGTACATAAATGTACAGATAATTCAACATAAAAATTTTATTTCCGTTGCTTAAAATTTAAGTAAGTGAGAACCATTTAAAGTTGGTGCAAAAAAAGTTCATTTTTCCTTCTTGCAGACGTCCCAGTTACCTTAAAAGCTCAAAATGTATCATTGATACAGATTCCGACGGCAAAAAAGAAATGAATATTGCAGCTCCTGTTCCCAAGTCATCCGAAATTAGGAGCATCATGAACAGAACTAACAAAATAGACGACATCGAACAATTTGTTGACAATTTGATGCTAAAGAAGACAATGTAAAGAAAAATATCTGATTATTTTCCAAAACTCAATAAATGTTTTTTTTTTTCAAAAACACTTGAAATTTTTGTATTAAATTTCACTAAGTTCTTGTGAATGTTTTTGTTTCATTGATTTTTATTAAATACATGCGTATATACATATCTATACAAATAAAATGTATTCTAATAAATTTTATTTAATTGAATGCTTGTGGGTTTCTTTTGCAATATCCTTCAAATCACACGAAATTCTTTCAACACGAAAAAATATTTCAGTCCTTTCAGTTTTGTGTTAAGTGATTTTAACTGTATTTTTTAAAATTTAAAATAATTGTTTGTTTAAAATAATAGTGTTTTTCTGAAAAGTATATTTCAAGTGTGATCAAATAGGGTACATGTAAATATTTTTATATAAATACATAAATAAGAAAATCATGTACCGTGTCCTCTTAAAAATGTTTAAAATATTCAGACTGATTTAAATATTAAGTTCCGTTCAAGTTTTTTAGAACATCATTAGCTTTTTTTTAGATGAAACTTCTTTTTCATTAGTGAATAATAGTCGGTAAGAATTTTAATATATATTTTTATAACAGCATCTAATAAATGAGGCTCTAACCGGATGCTGAGATGTATTTAATGAGCTTTAAAATTACTTACAAAGTAATTAGAAAATGCAAAATTGAACTTAAACTGAATTTAAATGCATGAATTAACCAAATATCTTTATTAAAAAGCATTGTAATTAGTTATAGTGCAATTCCCTTCCAAACAGGAAAAGAAACAATTTTAATTGTGTGTTCTGACTTCTTTATTTTGTTTATACAAAAAGATGAAGAGATTGGACATTTTGTTTCCTAAATTGATTTTTAGAATCTGATGATGAATTTTGTAATTCTTCCTTTCTTATTAATTAGAAACTTGTATATATTTTGAAAAATGAAAGGCAATCCAAAGGGACTATTAATTTTAGAAAATAACAAATGAATTACTTTTTAAACAGGAAAAAAATTAAGTGCGATTTTTTATCTTTTAAAGTATCTACATTTACTTTTATGCTATTGAAAAACTACATAATTTCTCCATAGAAAACAAAGGGAACAAATTTATTTTCACTCTGTTATTGGCATTTAGAATCCTAAAACTTTGTGGGTTTTTTTAAGAAATTTTTTAAAAAATTACCCTTTTACGCATACGTTTCAATTTTTCTTCACATTTTTAAAATAGGATTTTTTATAAAATAATAATGAATTAAATGCATATTGATTTCACCACTTTTTAAAAAAATAAATGAAACATTTTTATTGATTTGCACTAAGAAAACATTTTCACAAACATAAGTACATCGTTCAAAGAAATTGTCTTGCAATTCAAAAACTTAATACAATATTTATAAATCACTAAATTTCAATTTATTTGATTTTTAAAACGCCCGACTAAGAATAAACTTTTTTTGCTACAAGTATTTTAGAATTATAAATTAGGGGTTGATTTTCGTCAAACTCCTACTTAGCAGATCTCTGATCGATGAAAAGAACATGACTACTAAATTTCAAATCTGCATTTATAGTAATTCAAAAATTGAATATTTATCTATAAAGCCCCCTAAACACCTCGAAATACCCTTTGGGGGTGTCTATTTTTGCAAAACCTCTTTTGTAGCGTATATTTATTCCATGAAAGGAACATGCCTGCTAAATTTAGGTAAGTCTAATAGTTCAAAAATGGAGCATTTATTTATACAGCCCCCAACACCTCGAAACACCTATTAGGGGTCTATCTTTGCAAAACCTCATTTGTAGTAGATTCTATGAAAGGAACTTGTTTACTAAATTACAATTCTGTACGTCTTATAATTCAAAAACAGAAACAATTGTCTATAATGCTGCCTTAAACCCCTTGAAGGTCAAATTTTATAAAAACCTTTTTATACAGTGGTTCTATACTCCATGAAAGGAATATACCTGCAAATTTCAAATCTGTAGGTCTAAAAGCGGGATTACTAATCCATAACTGTACATAGCCTCTCGCATCTCTCCTTGGGGGCTGAATTTGACAAAAACCTCTTTCTTAGAGGATCTCTACTCGATGAAAGGAACACGCCTACCGAATTTCAAGTCTGTAAGTCTCATAGCTCGGGAGACATCGTGATGAGTGAGAATCGCTTTTCTCCTTTATATATGTAGATGATATATGTGTAAAATCACAATTCTGCTTTTATAATATAACACAAATTCAGAAAGGAATTTCACAGTCACAGACCTTTTTAGATCGGATTGAATAAAAATTTGGAGTTCGAAATATTGTTCATCTTCGTTTACGAAAACTACACTATAACAGAAAACACCAATACACGCACACACACACACACATATATATATATAAATGCAATAATCCCCATTAATTTAATCTTTTATAGCCTTTAATTACCTATGGTCCATCCTTTCAGGACTCACGTCTAATTAATAACCTAGCTAGCCGCCTAACGGCAACCTTTTCAATTAACTACATCTATCCACCCACCTATATAGATCATATGACTTCCCACTTACTATAAATACAGTAGAACGTCGTTTATCCAAACGTTTATTATCCGAAACGTCAAATATCCAAGCCAGTTTTTTTTTTTTGTTTTTTTTTTTTGCATTTTGCATTTTGCATTTTGCATTTTGCCCTTCTCAGCGAAAACACGAAGGTGTACAATGGTACAGCGAAAAATAAGTGATTATTTTCTACAATAAAGGTAAAATTGCGACATTTTGCACCTATTTTGCTTTTTCTTCAAGCACATTTCCCGCATAATATGATTTTCAATACTCGGATAGTGTCCGGTTTCATATACTGTATGGATCACATTCGGTTTTCGGTTATCCGAACGGTGTCCTGTCCCAATTGATTCGGATAAACGACGTTCTACTGTACTGTGATTTCTGGAGACTGCTCTCTTCCGTCTTTGTCACATGTAGCAGGCTGCAGCGCGTAGTGTCTTATTTTTCTTTGTTCTGTGTGTTGTGTCGTCAGTTTCCTGTTCTTTGTTTAATATGCGTGCTTATGTGGTTCAATATGTGCAATAAATAGATTTCCAACAATAAAAGACTGCCTCGTCAATATCAACAAATATAAAACATCAACCATCATAAAAAAATGGAATTAATATTAAGGAACACCTACCAACGGCCGACTTACATAAAAATATTTCTTTTAAAAACAGTTTACAAAGAGTAATTTTTGAAAATGATTCTTTAGTTTAAGTTTTACAAACAACATGATTTTTTTTATTTAAAAAGGAACAGGTAATTACTTTTATGATTTTGTGAAAAAAACATATAGTTCTTAATCGTTTTTGATTCAGACGTTTCACGAAAACGTGATTCTATATTTTTCCATTAAGGCAATTGAAAAATGTATCAATGAAACTAACATTTTGACAATTAATGAGCTGTAATATGAAAAGATTAATTTTCTTTAGAATAATATAGTATTTTTAAAACATGTTCCAGGAAATATTAATTTGTTTCATTCCGACTTAGAAAGAATTTTTTTAAAATGTATCAAAATGAGTATTACTATACCACTCTCCTTCTTAAGCTTATTCTATTTATAATGTACATTAAATGGAATTAGCTCTGCCCCAGGATTTCTTGGAATTCTGTGAATAGAACACACACACATATATATACATACATATATATATAGTTTCGTAGAACAAAAACATAAATTCAAAGAATGAGAAGCTCTTTTGTAATATGCTATTTGCAAACATATATGTGATTCCTTCTACTTTCATACAAACTCCAAAAAGAATATAATACATAAGTAGTGCATATATATTATAGCATGTATATATACAGTCGCTAACGGAGAACATTACCCCCTTCCCCCTGTAAAGTCAGATTTGCCTTTAATATTTTATAAATTGATTAAATAATACGTACTTGGCGTCAGACATTATTTGCCCCCACCCCTGATGCGGGGGTGTACGTAACGATACTATGTATATACTCACACACCCACGTATTGAAAACTATCTTATTAATATTATGCTTTAGTATCAACTATCTTATATGTGGTATCATTTAGTATAATGTTTATTATCTTAGAGTATTTTTAGAAACGTATCCTAGCACATACACACACAATTTTCTCTTCCTTTCAACACAATTGTAAACCTTGCAATTTAATATTGAGACAATGAGTTTACTATTATTGTGACAATCTTATTTTGTGACCCATACTGTCTTACAATTCTATATATGTATGTTTCAATGGTAGATTTCCCCGAATCTAAATTCCTAAGTTTAAGTTTTATATATCAATGACAAAATTTATGTATCAGTATTAAGTTTTACATATATCAAATCTCCCTTCTGTTAAATTCAACTTTCTACGACCCAATTTTTCTTTCTGTACCATATATATATATAAATTAATTTATCACAGCATCACGAACAACTTTTTCATTTTGATAGAGAAATAATTAAAATTCGTTGCACAATATTATGTGAATTTTCCAAGTTACCACAGTACAGTTGTGGCTGGTCAGGACGTACAAACGACTCTGGATCAAGAGTAATCATAGAAGTCATAGAAGTTTTGATATGCTTTTTATTCTTCTTGAACAAAATATCAAAAATAACTAAAAGCTTCGAGCAGTGGATTTAAACTACTTTAAAATCATTTATTATGTGTAGTTATTCATTATAATCAATATTCATAATATTATTAAAAAATATATTTGCAGAATTAAGAAAGAATCATCTATCTTTTGGTGTAAACGAAACTTTAAAAAATGTTGAGAAAAAAATTTTATCATGAAATTCTTTGGATGTCCTTCCTTCCTTCCTCAATGGCTCGACAGCCCAGGGTAGGCCTTGGCCTTCTCAAGAAGCCTTATCCAGGTTAGCCTTCTTCCTGCAAGTGTTCTCCAATTCTTAGTTCTCAAAACTAGGAGATCTTTTTATAGGCCATCAATCCATCTATGATTTGGCCTACCCTTTCTTCGTGTGCCAATTGGTTGGGCATTGAAGACTTTTTTAGTGTGGTTCGATCTTCGTCTGTTTTGACAACTTAACCTGCCCATTTAGTTTGTTGTATTTTGATGATTTTAACAATGCAGATTCTTTATATGATTGATAGAGTTCGAATTTTGATCTTCCTCTTCTTTGCCACGTTCCATTTTCCTGAATTCCTTCAAAAATAAATCTTAAAATCTTCCTTTCATAGATACTTATCATGTTCTCATCTGCTGGAGACATGGACCAAGTTTCACATGCATAAGTTAATACTGATCTTAAGAGACTTTTATAGAACAGAACCTTTTTTTTTCTTTAGATAACCCGTTAACATTTATGAACCTATTTTAAAGCCCTTGTAACTTAATAACTTACAAGTAGTCTTACGAAATTTAAAATATAGGCTAATTTTAAGATAAATCAGATATTAATTTAAAATTAGATTACCTAATGGAACATTTTAGCGAATCGTTCTTCCTAATTAAGTTAGGGAGAACAAATTAATCAATCAGTTTGAAAACCCTATTTTTTCTTTTTAAGCCCTCAACACTGAAACCAGTTTTGTCCAACCCCGAAGTAAAGTGTGATAGTTTTGGAATTCTACATTTTAGCTGAAAAATATGACTTCGAAATTCTATTACCTCTTACAGTCATCGTATTTGAATTGGATTACTTTAAAAGACTCACGTATAACGAAATATTCATGAATTCCCAAAGTTATTCGGCTTTCTCCGAATCACAACATTAAGTGCCGTTCTAGTACGTGATGAGCAATTTAAACGTGACAATGTACTTAGGTTTCCAACTTCCCGGTTTCTCTTATTGTTTTATTTTTGCACCCATTCTGGCTGTTTAAGGCATTTATTTTTGTATTTTAATCTTAATTGGCCTTTCCGTTTCGAACAGATGGTACATATGTCTTGTTCTCACCGTGCATCGATTAATGAATTGTAATCGTACTACAGAGGTGAATGGAAACACGAGACACATTGCGTCTTTATTAGGGGTTCTGAAGCTAGCGTGAACAAGTATTCAATAAGCGTTCTACTTATAATATCCCGAAATAATTAGGTGTCACACTTTATGTGTGTTTCTTGTGTATTTTGTTTATAATTTTAAAAATAAAATCCGTTTAATTGTGAAGAAATCCAATTATTCTTAAATAATTTTTTTAATTTAAGGGGATACGATTCAATTGATAAAAATCGGTCCAAAAATCAAACCTAATTTTTTAGTCTAAATTATTTTTTATATATACTTTCCTACAAACTCAAAAAAATTTGGAAGCTTTAAGTTTAAAACAAGATATCAATCATTGGCATGGCCAAGTAATTTTAGCGCGTTTTTCACATGTTGTATTTTACAATAATGCAACTAATGAACTTTTTACTAACGGAAAGTAGTGTGTACTTCACCACTCCTCTAAATGTACTACTATTGAGCTGAAAAGAAATAATGACACAAATCTGTATCAGCACTATAAAAAAGCAAAACTAGCTAAATTCAGGAAAATTTGCATGAAAATTCGGGAAAACTATGGGAAAATTTAAATATGATTCGGCTCATCTAGGGCACAAATGCGACCAAATGCCGAAAGTCCGAGGTCAATTGGTTGCTTATTGGCTGAGAAAAAGGTACGACAAAATGTGGAACGAAGACGAAGATGAAGACGAAATTTGTATCCTAATAGCGCTTTTGTTCCACTACGTGAAAAACGCGCTAAAAAGCAGAGTTGTGATAATTTTTATGTTTGTTTTTATTCACATCCCAATGGCAAATCAAAACTTTAAACTGACTTATCCCGAAGAGAAAGATTAAATAACTAGTTTGTCTTCATTTAAAATGCTAAGGATTTTTTTCATATTGTGGCTAATACTTAGAAATTTTTTTCACTTGTTGTTAATAGTACGTGGAATAAAATTTGGTATGCATTTTTCAATCAAAGCAATACTTATTTTTTAAAAATAATTGAATTTAGAATTTACATATTTTTTAAGGAATTTTCAATAAGCATTCATAAAAAGAAGTATTGTTCGAATACCAATCATATTACCACAAAACCCATACCAACTTTTCTTATACATAGTTTGACGTACTTACAAATCAAATTCTATATATGTACGTTAATTTTTGTAGGAGGAGTAGCATCTTAAAATCACTTCATAAATTTCAAGTTTTTCCCTTAAAAAAAATTAAATGATTAGCTTTTTATGAAATTTTGAGCACAAAATCTGTTTAACATCATACATAATAGGAGGCAACCAAAAAATTATGAAAATCATTAAATTAAAAAAAATTGTGTAAATCGTACCATGGAGTTAAAGGGAAAAAGAAGACATGTGAGAAAGAAGCTATTTGTATTTCAAAGATGTATGATAATTTATTATGACACATGCATGTATGTCTGTAGTTTGAAAAATTGCATTTATTCTACTTGCTATGTTGATTAGGTGTCACATTTTTAAATAATTTTTTTAATGAGTGGTTTTTTTGTAAGCGAATATTAGAAGAATTACTTCATAAATAAGTTAAAAAATTGTCTCAAGTTGTTTAATCGCACCAGAATATAATAAATAATACAAATTAAATTTTTTATATTAGTCTCGTCACGGTCTACATCAGAGGTTCCCAAACTTTTTTGTCCGATAGACCACCTGCCGTGTTTTTCGGTATCGGGTAGACCTCTGCTTACCTAATATTGAATTTTTAGCGCGTTTTTCACGTAGTGTAAAAAAAGCGCTATTAGGACGCAAATTTCGTCTCGGCTTCGTCTTCGTTCCATATTTTGTCATACCTTTTTCTCAGCCAATAATTAACCGATTGACCTCGGGTTTTCGGCATTTTGTCGCATTTGTGCCCTAGATGAGCCGAATCATATTTAAATTAAATAATTTTAAAAAAAATTTATTTATAATTTTTTTTAAGTATAGTACTATTTTCTGAGAGTAAAAAGTTCATTAGTTGCATTACTGTAAAATACAACCCGTGAAAAACGCGCTAAAATTACTTGGCCATGCCAATGATTGATATCTTGTTGTTAATTCATCAGCTAAAGTGTGTTTTTGACAACTAGTTCAAATCTACCTCCTTCAAAAGATTTAAATTTCTAACTGTAGTGAAGTATAGTTTAAAAATATTAAGAAACACACGTTAATTTTAAACATTTATTAACTAAGTCCAAAATTTAAAATCTGTAGCAAAAAATAACTGAACAACAAACAAATGCTTTTTAATAGGGTTTGCCATTCCGTGTTATATTTTCAATCCCGGGATAATATTATCCGAATCCCAGGATTGGTCCCAGGATTAGGATCGGACTATTTATTAAAAATACTTACACATTATCATAGTTGAAATTGCATAATAAAACTGAAAATATAATTAAAAATTGGTTTGATTATTATTGATTCAATATTGATTTTATTGAAGCAAATAAAAAAAATTAATTCATCATAAAAAAAAACAAATAAAAATAGCACATAATGAAATTAAAAAAACATTTCTTCACTTCTTGAGTTTCTGTAAATAAACTTTTAAAAAACACAGCTCGAACAGCTTCTTATTTTTGTTACAAATTGTCCTGCCGAAGAAAATGCTCATTCGGATTTTATACCAGGAGGTGTTATCGTCATTAAATAGGAGTAAATAAAAGTTATTAAATCTTTTCAGGTAGTCACCAAGTCTCCTCCATTTTCAAAAGGAGACATTTCTTTTTGAATTGTTGATGATAGTGTTTCAAATATAATAGACTGCATTGGTGCATATACTTCTTTGATAACTTTATTTTGTTCTTCTGCAACATTTAATGTTTTTTGTGTATAAATTGATCCAGTTATTGAATCATAATGTGGTCAATTTCAAATGTTACCTCATTTGAAATAGAAGATCCAGTTGCATGAGCTGTTATTAATGCAATGGAATTTGAAGTGCCTCAAGTGTTTCAAACAGATCCACTATTAATTAATAGTATTTAATTGAAGAACAAACTGTGACAAAGTCTATTCTTGAGATATTGCTTATATTATTGTGTAAGTATTACAGTGAGACACTAAGATCTGTGTGACGTTTTCCAATACAAGAAATGAGAGCTGCATATATATTTTACTTAGAGCACTTATAATTGCACAAAAGAAATTCTGCGTACATATTTCATTAACAAAATCTAAATTTTCTAAGAATTAAATTCTTAGAAAATTTTGATGAGAAAAAAAATTTAAAATGTAATTCAGACAAGAATGAAATCCAGGGATTTGTTATTTTAATTTCGGGATAAGAAAAAAAACTGGTATCCAGGGGCTGCAAACCCTACTTTTTAAGGGATGCTTGAATGACAAATTTCCAACATTTGAAACTTTAACTTTGTTAGATTTAACCTTAAATCTCCTTGGTTAGTAATGTCCAGTCTATTTTTATTTTGTTTTATTTTGGAGATTGACAATCGCTCTGTATGAAACTAGGAAAAGCAATTAAATACTTCCTCAGGAAATTCACTAGAGATTTCAATGCAATCGCGAAACAAGTCCAAATTTTATAAGCTGTGAAGTCAGTGAAAATTTTCTTGTTATATAATTTCCCCAAAGAATTAGAGGTTACACTAAATGTATACAACCTTATGATATGAAATTATATGCCTTATAATATGATCTTATTACATAAAAATAATAATTGCCAAACTAGCAAACACTTGCGATTAAATTCTTAAAAAATCGATATTCTTTTTTAGAAGAAAGAAAGTATTAGAAACCATAAACTGTTCAGGTGCTATCTGCCTACGCTAATAATTGCAGGAGAAACATAAAACTGACTATAGAGCAATGCATTGCTTAATTTACTGAGGGTTATTTGTTTCCAAAAAATGCTCTTTAAGGACATTACTTTTAGATTAATCGCTTAAACTCAGTGACACATTTATGGTGTTGAATCATGATGTCAGTGTTTTTTACAGATTTAACGAGGTACTTGAACATCGGGTGTTCTTTGGGAGAAAAAATTTTACCAGTTAGAAGAACATATTCAAAAATAAATAATGCTTTGGGAGTCAGTGTCCTCCTATGTATTTTATTTAATATATAGCAATGTTCAGAATTTCTTAAGTTTAAAAGTGTTCTTTAATAATTACGAAATATTTTTTGAAACATAAATTTTATGTCGGTAATTTGTTACGGAGTTAATCTTGAACTTCAGAAAATTGTCTTGCTATTAAAATAAAATGGTACTTACGTGTTATACTCTCGACCTATAGGCAAATCAAAAGATGTCACCAAATGCTACGATATATAGCCAATAGTGGAAACCATTTCCACGCATGTTCGAGCCCCCCAAAAAAACAATGACAGTCCTTGGCGACATTTTTTTGAATTGGCGACGTCTTTTGATTTTGTAAAATTTGTCGACGATTTAATACATATATACCAATAACATTTATTTTAAAGCTGTGTTTTCTTATAACATTTAAATAAAATTCGTATAAATTATCTGCTTTTAATTTGTTTATTGATACATTATCTTATTTTATGTAAAAAGGTTTTCAAAAAGATATATAAAATAGAATTATTTTTAAGCAATTGTAAAATATTTCCCAACCCCTTTTTTTAAAAAAAATTATCTAAATTTTTAAACCAATGAGATTAACTCATGGCGGTCACATGATAAAGACAAAAACGTGTTCTTCATTTAATTAAAAACAGACTTAAATAAAATTTCATAATTTGTGAGAAATGTTCAAATGTTTTTTTTTAATTCTTATTTTATGCACTTACTTATTTTATGTACTTTTAAATAAAATACATTTTGTATACCTATGTACCTTATTATCGCTGAAAAATATATCCTTTTTTAAAGAAAGCTTCTGCTAAGACCAAAAGTTGGCAACAAGAAACGCATGAACTGATTAACTGAAAACACATGATTGCTTATATCGTATGACTATGACGTCACATAAGGTTTTGAACTGATTGGCCAGAAACACGTAGTTATCATTATCATGAGACTATGACGTCAAATGAGTATGAAATTTTGTTACATAACCGCGGTGAAAAAATTCTACACAATTTTTGTACTATGATAAGTTGAATTTTGTATATCATGTTTATACAAATACACAAATTTCAAAAATATATTACCACGATATTTTTTAATATTTTGATATTTCATTTTATTAATATCCTTATGCCAGATACTTATCAAATTTAAGAAACACTAAACATGTTCTGGATTAGTCTTTTCCTTTCAAATTACAGAAATATTTCTTCGGTTGAATATGGTTCCTTGAATCGGTTGAATACAATACGGTTCCTTGAATACGAAAAATAAATACTTTTTTCATTAATCTTTTATAAAAAAATTTTAATTTAATATCAATATTGTCATTTTTTAAATTTATGATTGATTAAGCATATTAATAATAGGAAGAACTGGTTTTAGCAGTAAAAATAACAAGATAAACTAAAAAATAAAAAAAAAATTATGGAATAAGCAATCAAAGCAATATTTAATTAAAACTGGAATTACATCAGTTTTGTCCATCCGATACACTTGGCGACAAAAAAAAAATTATTCTTCTCACTCACACATAACCGAACCTCATTAAAAGACAACTAATAATGAAAAAAAAAAAGTCTTTGTGTCTTCCAAAAAAGTAAAAAAATAAAGAAGAAATGGAGTATTTTACTAACTTCATCGCGTGAAACTTTCTTGATTATTTTTCTATTCTAAGTGTTGCCACTCTTTGTTTCGTAAAAAGAGAAAAGATCGCGAGAGAAAAAAATCAGCATATCCACCGAAAAGACCAAACGATAAAAGAAACATGCTTCAAAAGAGAACAGAAAAAAACGAGACAAAACAAAATATAAAAAAATGGCAAAATTTTTCTATGCAGTGTGTGAGGTTAAATCTATCTTCACACTCCGTTTACTTTTGTTTTCTTTTGAAGGGTAAAAAATGTAGATGAGATTAAGACTGGAGAGGAAAAATTGTTTTCTTTTCTTCTTGAGTTTTTTTATTCGGTGTTTTGTTCCTTCTTTTCTTGATTCGTGCAGTTTCAACTGAGCCAAGACTGTCGCTTTCACATGGCGAATAACTTTAATCCTTTCAATCCTTAAAAGCTGAAGCATTATGAACCATTGAGTTTTAAGGTTTCTCTGCGATTCCTTTTTTGCTGGGGAATTCGAGGGGAAATTCGAAGTCTGCGAAAGATAGAGGATTCTCTAGATTTTTTTTCTCCTCTCCCTTCTTTTTTGCATAGTTTGCGTTTATACACATGTATGCTGAAGAGATGGGGTTTGGGAAGCAAGTATGTTTTCAGAATAATCAGCTTTTTCTATGTAAAAAAAAATTATCTTTGGTCTTTTTTCGCTTAAAAAAAATATCGAATTTGGAAATTTTTTTTTAACAGTTGAGCATTGTGTAATGAAAAAACTTAATTATTTATTATTTATCGGGCCATTTTAAACGAAACGTATGTAACATTTTTGCTTGCAGAATATGTGATTTTTCTCATAGTTTTTAAGAATAGAAAGATATTTGAAATAACCAAAACGAATCAGAAATTTTATTTTTTTCTTTCAGTGGTCTATAAATAATACTCAAATTATGATACGAGTACCCCAAGGCAATGGTGTAACCGAGAATATTAGCCCCACCCCACCCCTGCAAAATCAATTTTTGCCTTTATTAATTATAAATTGGTTAAATACTCGTACGTACATGGCGTCAGTCTGGCTTTGGGCCCTGTCGAATTCTGGCCTCCCCCGCAATGCGGGGGTGCACGTTACACCACTGCTCCAAGGTGTACATTTACAATTTAAAAAGGGTACAAAGAATGTCAAATTACCCATACATTTCCCACAGTAGGCAATCACTAAAATATTTAAGCTAAGACTTTCTAAAAAAATAGATACGAAAATAGTCGTTTAAATTTATTTTTAATAGGTAAGTTGTGACTAGATTTTTTTGTGGGATGTAGTCCTATAGCAGTATTCTTCATGAATTACATCCAATAGTTCTGATTTAAGATTGCGTAACACTTTTTTTTTACTTAAACTTCAGAGTACTGTAAAATAATAAAAAAAGTTTTGATGCGCCAAAAAAAAAAAAAAACAGTAGCCATTTTTTTATTAAATGCCCAACGTGTGTATGAATGTATAATTTACATCAGGCGTCCCCAACCCCCAGGCTTCGGCTGGTACTGGACCATCGATCAAATAGTACCGGGCCACCCAATGAACATTAAGTTGTTTCCATTTTAATTTCTGTGGTGTATTACTCACGGATTTGTGTGATTCCTTAGAAATCACACTATATTCATTTTTTGGTGTAACTTTATTTTATTTAGAAGCAATGTTTAAATACAATTAAATTAAAATTATTAAATTAAACAATCTAAAATATAAATAATCAACGTCCTCTGCCCCTCAGTGGGCCGCGAAAATTATCAAACGTTGACCGCTCCATGGCGATAAAAAGGTTAGGAAACACTGATTGTGACATGAAAAGTACGGGAGCAATTTCGGGGAGAAAAAACAATTATGTATCCGTAGTATTTTATCTGTTATAAGCTTACACAATAATTTTGTACTTTAAGAACAATATAACCAAAAGGGGTTTTATAAGTTCGGGCACTACGAAGCATGAAAGAAATCACTCTCGCTTCTTACACATGGCTGTGGTCACGAACTCGTGGCCGGAGTACACGGGTTCGAGTCCTGGTGCCACTCAAGATCCACCGTGTAGAGAAGACCAAAACCTGGTAAATCTGTTGAGGCTTACTGTCCTCCCGTTGGTGTGTTAGTTAAGAGAGGTGGTTGCAATCTCAGACGTCATCCTTGTCACGTGACCGAGTTTCAAATTTACTGGATCCGTCGCCAATATCCCTCGTGTTGTTTTATAATGTGGCGTTAATAAATCTCTTACACTTAATATGAAATGTATGAAAGTATGTAATGTATGTTTCATACATTACACATAAATGTATATGTAATGTATGAAACATTTCGGTCATAATAGATTTTTTATCGGATTTCTTTTCTAGAATCAGTGATTTGTTTGTCTATGTTACATACTTAACATACTTTACATAACTTATACTTTAACATAAAGTTAAAGTATATTCCACACTTTAAAATACACATTTAGCTTATATTAAACTAGGAAATAAAATTCTTGAATTGCTAAATTTCTTAAAAATCGGTTGGTAACAAGCAATTAAATAAAAACTAAAGTAATTTATACTTATTTATCCTTACATTGCGAATTAAATTTCTGCTAAAAATCTTAGTATTTTACCGCAACTTATAATGGCATCTAGACCATGGTTCTTAAAATGTGTTAACGTGACTACATTTGGATCCAGGGTTTTGAAAAAAATTATAAATTAATAATTTCTGGATATTTTAAATCAATTTAATTAGAATATTCATATTAAATTGTAGTAATAATATAATAACAAGAAAAATGATTTAAATGTAATTTTTTTGGAAAAATATGAAGAAATAATGACGTATTTTCAAAACATTCTCCTTTTATGAATTAGGCTTCTATACTAATAATATTTTGCTTGCATATAGCTAGAATTTCTGTACCGGGGTTCAACTAAAATTTTTGAAAAACTCATATTGCTTTCAGAATTACAATCAATTGAAATATTATATATATATATATAACGGACGTTCTTCATTAAAATTTATTTACTCTGTTATAATAAAGTATGAATGAATCCATTTCTAAATCATATATAATTTTAAAATTTTAGTTCAACCCGGTAAAGAAGACCTATATATTTATAAGCAAAATATAATTATTAAAGAATAGTTTTTTATGAAAGGGAAATAAATGTTTTGGAAAGATGTCAAACCTTCTTCACATTTTTTTTTTGGTAAAAACCTGCTTTTAAATAATTTTTTTAATGAAATAATATTCATAAAACAATTATATATATATATTATAAATCAAATAACACTAAATTTCAAAAAATTATTTTTTTTATACGCTTCTTCAAAATTACGGTTCCGAGTGTAGTCAATTACCATAAATTGAATCTGCGTATTTGAAAGCATGTATCCAAAATGCATACTTCTTTTCTGATTTTTTTTATATCTGTGTCTTAAACATATAATTAAAATCCCTTCTCATTCTGAAAAACTGGTTCTAAAACAGATTTTAAGAAATTTTATTATTTTTTGAATGCGGAAAAAGAATATAAATGAAAATATATGCTATATTTAAATTTCCTCGAAAGCTCATAGTTTTAAAAAAATTAGTTTGGTTTTTTTAAATTGTTTGATAGAAATCTAACGCGATAAAATTCAGTTTCAAAGAAACTACAGTTCTGATTCGTCTCTCAATTTCTCTAAAAAGGTTTTAATAATTTTTATGCTTCCACAATTCTCATTAGTAAATAGTTTTTATAACGAAATGAATTCCAACTTTTATTTAAGCTTGGTATTTTTTAATTGTTACATGAAAAAATATTTTAATCATTTTTCGATGAATTCAGTTCATGAGTTATACATGTATATTCATTCCTTACATTCTTAAAAGAATTTTTAAAAAAATCATCCTTTACATTACAAGGTAAATTACTTTTAAATATTATTTCGAACAGAATTATTTTTAAGCCTAGTGTTACCTGCCACATATTTTTGCGGGTTTTTTCCTGCTTTTACTTTATTTATTTATTTTTTAATTTTTAGCTTTGTAAATTAAAAATAATTGCTCTGGAAATTATTAGTAAAAAATAAATCAAAGTAGAAGAAATTCATTTAAATATATTCTTATTAATTTCTACAGTTCTAAATCTACAAATTAGAATCAGAAAAATTCGATTTGTTACAGTTTTTTAAATAACTAATTGAATTTCTTCTTCAAAAAAAGTTGTTTAAAATTGCAAGCTATAAATAAAAATAGTATTAAAGTTTAACATTAATATCTTCTAGACAAATAACAATAATGAATGCAATAAAATGTATTTAAACCTTTAAATTTCTGGTGGGTTAAATTTTGTTATGGTTTTTATACAATTGTTTAAAACATCAATTTTTATGAATGACTTTTTTAAATGTTTGATTACAAAGAAATGATATTTAAGTATTAAACATCACTGGCCCTACATCACTGGCAAACTTTATCGAATTTCAACAAATCTTTATGGTGGAAAATGTATAGCAATTGACCTCACGATGGTATCAAATAGATTGCTATACTTCATAAATTCTTTGGCGAGAAATTTTTGGTATGTATTTAATCTTTGACGAAAAATCTCCAGCGTGGGATTTATATGTAAGTACCAAAAAAAAATCAAAAACTCTGAATAAGTTGATATTTTAAAAAATATAACTTACTCAATTGCGTCTGATTTTTAAAGAGGTGTTCGAGAAAGAAAAGCAAAATTAATTAATAAACAAATAAAGAATAAAAACAAATCTTAAGAACTTCTGCTGTACTGAAAGATTACGTAATAAAATTGGTACTATTTTAGAATGAATTACACGAATCAAAATTGTTAACATTCAATAATTTATAAGATAAAGTGTTAATTTTTTTTTAAAAAAACATTTAAGTTCAAATTTTAAGATAAGTTTGAGCTTTATTCTTTTTACTCGAAGTTTTATTCCCTTATTATAATGCTCATTTATATCCTTCTGCTAATTAATAATAGAACATGGCTCAATATTATGAAATTCGTTGCCAACAATTCTCAAGTTGCTTCAGATTACCTTGCTGATAAGCAATCAGTTCAATTAACCTAAGTAAAAATTAAAATGTTATTATATCTTTCTATGTATAAAAAAGTTTTTCGTGATGATGTAATAAATTTGTTAAAACGTAAGGTATAGTTAATAAAGGCAACTACATTTTTACATCAGATTGGAGAAAAACCTCAGTTTGGACAAATTTACATTTATGATAATGTTGAGGCCTTGCGTGAACTTGCAAAAATAGTTAAACGTGACGATGTATTGCGGTTTTGAAAAAGTCGGTTTATGTGTAACATAGAAGGAAGTCAATATTTGCTTATAGACAATTGTACGTGACTCTGTCAAAGTGCAGAAGCAAAGTCGGAATAACATTACTGTGCAACTTAGAGGAAAAGGGGATTATATATATACAGTAGAACGTCGTTTATCCGAACGTTTATTATCCGGAGCGTCAAATATCCGGACCAAAGTACGCATACGTTTTCGAACAGTGCAATGCTCAACAGTCACTTCGCGTGAGGCCAAAAGTGACGGGAAAACTGTAGGTGAGGCATATCTGGGGAATTTAAGTTGTGTGATTTGGTAAACATCTGCGCGGAATATTAGGTCAGTTTGTTTCCAAGTGAGGGGTGTATACGTGCTCTTTTGTTGAGTTTTGTTGATGTAGAAACCAAGATGGCATGCGATGCAGAAGACTGGATTTCAAATGCTAAATGATGACGACTTCCGTGCAAGAAGAATCCGACCTTGTTGACGATGAAACAGATGAAGACGAGGACAACAACAACAACGAAAGTAGCAAGGGTCCAACAAATGCTGATGTGTTTTCTGCGTTTGAGACAGCTATGGAGTGGTATGAACAACCATCAGACAGTTGTCCTACTCAACTACTACTGCTCAAAAGAATCAGAGACCTTGCAGTGAAAAAAAGGAAGGTGTACAATGATACAGCGAAAAATTAGTGATTATTTTCCCCAATCAAGGTAAAATTGCGACATTTTGCACCTATTTTGCTTTTTCTTCAAGCACGTTTCCCGCACGTGATGATTTTCAGTATTCGTATAGTGTCTGGTTTCATATACTGCATGGATCACATTCGATTTTCGGTTATCCGAACAATCGCGTATCCGAACGGTGTCTGGTCCCAATTGATTCGGATAAACGACGTTCTACTGTATATACCATGTGTATGCAAATGAAATGAGACGATTGTTTTAAGAAAACACAATAAATTTGCGAAAACTGTTAATATTTCTTTATTCGAAATAATATCCATCGCTAGCTACACATTTTCCCCATCTTTCGGGCAATTTGTGAATACCACGCCAAAAACATGATCGGTCTTTTGAGGCCATCCAGTCATCAAGCCAAGATTTGATGTTTTCTTAAGAAGTGAAGCGCTGGTCAGCCAATGCGTATCCTAATGATGCAAATAGGTGGTAATCGGAAGGAGCCAAGTCTGACGAATAAGCCGCATGCTCTAAGGGCTCCCAACCGAGTGCCTTAATGATGTCCTTGGTCGGTTTAGCACGGTGGCTAGGTGCGTTGTCATCAAGGAAAATCACTTTGTGCTGCCGTTTCTTGTATTGCTCGCGTTTTTCGAGTATAGCATCTTTCAAATTAAGTAATTGTTGCCTGTAGCGATCAGTATTAACGGTTTCGCCGGGTTTGAGAAGATCATAATAGATTGGTCCCTCCTGATCCCAGAAAATACACAGCATTGTCTTGCGGCTGAAGCGATTCGGCCTTGCGGTCGATTTGAACGGCTGTCCGGGGTCAACATATGATCGATTACGCTTGGGATTCTCAAAATAAATCCAGTTTTCATCACCAGTCACAATACGATGGAGATATGACTTGTGTTCGTAACGGGCAAGCAACATTTCGTACACGATTTTTCGGTTTTCCTGTTGACGGTCCGTTAGCTCGTGTGGTACCCATCTACCGACCTTTATTATCTTGCCCATTGCTTTGAGAAGACGGGAAACAGTGCTTTGGTCAACATTCAATTGTTCTGCAAGATGTTCTTGCGTTTGGCCATCATCTTCATCAAGTAATGCTTTCAATTCACCATCTTCAAATTTTTTTGCTGGTCTGCCACGCTGTTCGTTTCTAACATCGAAATCACCATTTTCAAACCGCCTGTAGCACAGCGCACAGCTCAGAGCATTGCCACCGTATGCTTCTACAAGCATTTGATGCGATTCGGCAGCATTTTTCTTCTGTGATGGTAACAAAAAATTAATGCTGTCCGCAAATCGTGTCGGAAGTTATAAAATTCGACATTTTCAACGCAGTAAAAAAAAAATACAATGCACGCTGAAACTCGTCCAAATGTAAACTAAACATGAGTATCAAAGATCAAACTATAAAATAATCACGTGTCATAGTTTCGTATTGTTTGCATATATGCGTGGCGACATCTGTTAACAATCGTCTCATTTGATATGCATACGCCTGGTATATATAGGAACATTATTCTTGAAGCCTAGAAAAAAAAAATTTCTGCTTACAATATTTTGAAAAAATAAAGCTACATAATACATGTAGATTACAGTTTTTCAATTTGAGCAAAGAGTATGAATAGTAGTATAATTTATACTGTTAGGTGGATAGAGAGTACCCCTCTCCCCCCTCCCCAATCCCTAGTTAAGAAAAATTAAGTAATTAATTTTAAGAAAATTACACAAAAACACAGAAATCTTTAGAATAATCAATTGTAAATAAAATGCATTATTCTAATAAAAACAATAAAGTGATAAGTATTTATCTCCTTTTCAGTTGCTTTATAAAATGTATTATCTGAAATGTTTTTATTATCAGAATTTTAGCACTGCTTGTTCAAATAAAACAATGAAATATTATTATTTGACTTCTAGAATATGTAATTAAAATAACAAAATAAAACGTTTTTGGTTTTTTTTAGGTGTATCTCGTACAGGTTACACCAAATTAAAAATATTTTATTTATAATGGGTTGTGCTTCTTTAAAAGCTTGAAACTTTTTTTTTTTTGCAATTATTTTTAAAAATGTATCACTTTTTTTTACTTAGTGTATTTTTAATCTCAACGCCCATTTCAATGTCAGTCAAAGTTTTGCGACTTCATGCTGAAGAAATAAGAAGAAATTTTTAATGGTTTTCAGAAACTGAGGTTAGTACACTTAGAAAATTTAAGTAAAATAAAGGAGTTGTCAACCTAAAATATAAAGGGTGTTCCATTAATAAGGAACAAGTTTGAAACTCAAGAATAATTCGTTCTAGACAAATATACCTTTGTCTAAAATAACTATAATTTGTTAACATTATTTTTACTAAGTTTTTCATTTCGGGGGGCTTATAAAAATTTTGCTTTTTAAAGAATATTTTATTTAAAGCTAACGAAACGCATATTTTTATATTTTGAAAAAAATTATCCTTTTATACTATACATTACATAATATACATGCTTATAATAATGTAGCATTAATCTCTCTATGGTTTTTAAAATTTCAATTATCTATTTAATATCTCAAAAAATATATTAAAAATTATATATGTTTTAAAGCTGTAAGTAACATGTCAAAATAACTCAGTTATCAACAATTAATGTTATAAATTGTCGCAAAGAAGTCACACATCAATGTCTGAATGTTTATTCAGATTATTTGAATTTAATAAAAACCAATCTTGACACAAATAATGAAGACCTTTTGGACCTACAATTAAAAAATTATGATATTTTTTAAAAAAATAATATTTATGCTAAAAGATAAGAGAACGCAAGTAATATTATTAAAGTGCCTTATAGGGCAAGCAATTTCCCAACCTTAATGAATAGAACTATTATGCTAAGTTACCAGAAAAATAATAATGATCTAATTACAGATCATACAGAAAGATTTTTAAAAAATTATTAAAACTGTTTATAGGATATGATTAACCTGTAGCTTTCTATATGCATATAATTAAAAAATTAAGCAAATAATATTTTACCATAATTTTTACATTCTTCAACGTAACGTTCTACATTTGTTATTTTTTTATTTCTATTACTTTAAAACACGTTATGTAGTTGGAGCCACATCTATAATTTATTTCCTGTTGGTCATTTCAACACAGTGCAAAGTTTCTTCTGTAGAGTTTCCTGATTCCATATTTTAAATTTATGGGTACGTTTTTGATATTATGTTTGCTCTTTTTAATTGTATTAGAAAGCACAACAGAGAGTCTTCTATTTGAGTTAAGTGACATTCTCTTTAGATATTTATTGGTTTAATGCTCTTGGTTCTCAGCCTCAGAATCTAAGATACCTATGATCTGTAGGATATTAGAAAGCACAACAGAGAGTCTTCTATTTGAGTTAAGTGACATTCTCTTTAGATATTTATTGGTTTAATGCTCTTGGTTCTCAGCCTCAGAATCTAAGATACCTATGATCTGTAGGATATTAGAAAGCACAACAGAGAGTCTTCTATTTGAGTTAAGTGACATTCTCTTTAGATATTTATTGGCTTAATGCTCTTGGTTCTCAGCCTCAGAATCTAAGATACCTATGATCTGTAGGATATTAGAAAGCACAACAGAGAGTCTTCTATTTGAGTTAAGTGACATTCTCTTTAGATATTTATTGGCTTAATGCTCTTGGTTCTCAGCCTCAGAATCTAAGATACCTATGATCTGTAGGATATTAGAAAGCACAACAGAGAGTCTTCTATTTGAGTTAAGTGACATTCTCTTTAGATATTTATTGGTTTAATGCTCTTGGTTCTCAGCCTCAGAATCTAAGATACCTATGATCTGTAGGATATTAGAAAGCACAACAGAGAATCTTCTATTTGAGTTAAGTGACATTCTCTTTAGATATTTATTGGCTTAATGCTCTTGGTTCTCAGCCTCAGAATCTAAGATACCTATGATCTGTAGGATATTAGAAAGCACAACAGAGAGTCTTCTATTTGAGTTAAGTGACATTCTCTTTAGATATTTATTGGCTTAATGCTCTTGGTTCTCAGCCTCAGAATCTAAGATACCTATGATCTGTAGGATATTAGAAAGCACAACAGAGAGTCTTCTATTTGAGTTAAGTGACATTCTCTTTAGATATTTATTGGCTTAATGCTCTTGGTTCTCAGCCTCAGAATCTAAGATACCTATGATCTGTAGGATATTAGAAAGCACAACAGAGAGTCTTCTATTTGAGTTAAGTGACATTCTCTTTAGATATTTATTGGCTTAATGCTCTTGGTTCTCAGCCTCAGAATCTAAGATACCTATGATCTGTAGGATATTAGAAAGCACAACAGAGAGTCTTCTATTTGAGTTAAGTGACATTCTCTTTAGATATTTATTGGCTTAATGCTCTTGGTTCTCAGCCTCAGAATCTAAGATACCTATGATCTGTAGGGTATTAGAAAGCACAACAGAGAGTCTTCTATTTGAGTTAAGTGACATTCTCTTTAGATATTTATTGGCTTAATGCTCTCGGTTCTCAGCCTCAGAATCTAAGATACCTATGATCTGTAGGATATTAGAAAGCACAACAGAGAGTCTTCTATTTGAGTTAAGTGACATTCTCTTTAGATATTTATTGGCTTAAAGCTCTTGGTTCTCAGCCTCAGAATCTAAGATACCTATGATCTGTAGGTATTAGAAAGCACAACAGAGAGTCTTCTATTTGAGTTAAGTGACATTCTCTTTAGATATTTATTGGCTTAATGCTCTTGGTTCTCAGCCTCAGAATCTAAGATACCTATGATCTGTAGGATATTTAATTCATCCATTATTCTCTTCATTTATTAATATATATTATATGACACCAACAGCAAACTTATTAGACATTTTGTCGGATCTGGAATCTTTTTTAATTTTAGTTTCTAC
The DNA here is from genome assembly GCA_019973975.1 of Trichonephila clavata. NCBI lineage: Eukaryota > Metazoa > Arthropoda > Arachnida > Araneae > Nephilidae > Trichonephila > Trichonephila clavata. Next base: position 23,908 of record BMAO01027367.1, read on the forward strand.
ACTTTCTCTTCAAAAAAAATTTCTTTTTGCTTTTTTTTTTAAAGTTTTTTAGATATTTTCCAAGATTGAAAAATATTTTTGAAATATTTTCTCCTTAAATTCTGTTCTATAGATACCATTGTTTTGGATGCTTATCGGATTACAGAAAAGTTGGTATACTACTTTTGTGTAGTTATTAGCAATTATATTTAACAAATTAATTTTAGTATTTTTTTAATTCCTGCATCCTTTTAAGTACGTAGATTAAATAGATAATTGTTTTATAATAGAATTACGGAGTTTTGCTTTTGTAAAAATTAATCTTAGTTCTTGCACAAAGAAGAAGAAAAGAAAACTGTGCTTTCATTTTTATTCAGCAAATAAAGGGAAAATTGCCACCTTGAAATTCTGCTTAGCCCTTCTATTTTTGACGTAAGCCTAAGAATTTGTTACTATGTGCAGTGACTATTATACTTCGGCCTATACTGTCTTGCTATAATCGTACATGCAATTTAGTACTGAGTTAGAATTATAACAATTTGGAATATTATCAATGTTTAAATAAGGACTTTGAACCGAATTTTTTTTGGTTCTGGTTCAACTAAAAAAAATATATCGGTTCAGTTCCGGTTTTCGGTTTTCTGTTCAGTTCCAAATAAATAGTTTTATTTAATGTTTTTCCTTGTTTGTACTAAAAATATAATTCTATCAAATATTAAAAGATTTTATTCCTTCTTTAATTGGTACATTATATGAATTGATACAATTAACTAGCATTTACGGTATGAGCAGTGAACGACGAGCATTAGCGCCGTTATCCATTGTCAAACTCGTATTTGACATCTAGGTTCATGATTCTGGTTTATTTATCTAAACAGTCTATATACAAACATCTGTGAGTGATCATATGCTGAAATGAGAAAAATATTACTCAGACTGATATTTTTCTTAAAAAATCTTCTATCCTTCTAGTTTATTCAACTGAATTAAATCTCCCTTCTACAAGTAGTTTTAGGCGAAACTGAAACAGAAAAGTACGAGTGAACATTAAAAAAGAAAATCGAGAAGTAATGTACATGTAATGATGATAATTATATGATTGACGTTAAATTAAAAAATATTGATAAGCTGATTACAGTAATAAAACGACTGAAGATATATAGAGAACCGAAATAAAACAATAATCTTTTTACGGTTCTGCATCAAAATAACTTTTTTTTTCAGTTCTGGTTTGAAGTCCTAGTTTAAATACATATATTTTGCTTTTTGGAGATTTATTGTAATTTAGAACTTGATTTTTTATACGTATTGACGTGTGTGTGTTCACGAGTATAAAGAGACTTCTTTCATTTTAAAATGCTAACTTCAACTCTTTTTGCGGTTTTGTCTGTCAATGAAATTAAATCCAAAGAAATATTTTAGTTTCTACTTCCTCTTGCTGAATTTTCTCCTTAAGAATTCTAAAATTACAACAGCAATTTGAATTCAAATTCAGTTTCTTTTAAGATTTATTTCGATTTAACGAGCAGTAACCTCAGTGGCGTTTTAAGACTTGTTGAGGTCCTGGGTCCCTACGCAAAAGTAGGCCCCACCTGCGACGATAAACAATAGATGTTGTCGAATATTCGTACGTTATAAATAAATGTGTGTAATTCACAAACTCACAATCCTAGGCACAAACCGACTCGAAGGATTACCACTTTTCAACTAAATAAATAATGCTGGTGTACAGCGATAGGCCAAGGCCTAGACACGGATGACGGATATGACATTAAAATACTTTTTGCCACTGTTGCCAAGAGGCATATAGTTCGAAATTCCTAACCTTTCGGAGAATATTTCCGGGAATAGCATTCGACAATTAAAATTATTTTGATCATGATCTTGTCAAGGTCAAGGCCAGTGATTCTCAACCACTGTATCACGGCACTTTTGTGAACCACCAAATTTTTTTTAAGTTTTTAATTTTCTCTACAAAAATAATAAAATGTGGAACTGAATCATTTGGCCGTTTTATAGATATAAACTAAGGGTATTTGTGGTATATTTAACTTATCCTTTCGCGGATAGATGGATATAAAAAAAATTTGATTGAGTTCGTAATCTATTTATGCACAAATACATATGTATATGAATTAACTTTGAATGAGAAGAGCAAAAACTGATTTCACTCTGTAAAAACCGAGATTTAATTTCAAAACATGCGAAAGAGTCAATTAATTCATTTTAGATTAAAATTAGAGGCAATTATCTTATAATAGCAAAAAACTTCAAAAATATTGTTACAATTTTCTACATCTTATTTGGGTGAAATCAAATTTTCAGCTTCAACAAATATAAAAATGAAAAAAAGATCGAGTCTTTTAAATGTAGATGAGAAAATGAGAGTAGCATTAGCATTTCGACCATATATAATCTAAATTATCAAGCATCAAATCATCAAGCTCAAATTTATCATTAAATGTATTCTTGTAATTAATATGTAGTTAATTACTTAATAAAGATTTCGTTATTTTTGTTATACATATTATTTTATTTAACATCAAAAATTATTTTCATAAACTATTTTACATAGTGTATTATAGATAAGTAAAATTCTTTTAAACTTATTTTATTGTCAGTGTGCAACCAAATTTTAAAATTGTTAGAAGTGTACCGCAGCAGAAAAAGGTTAAGAATAACTGATCCAGGCCATGGGCCCGGGTCCAGTTAGCCCGTACCTTAAAAAGTTCCTGGGCCCATGCCTAAAACGTTCCTGCGGTCACTGGTGAAGTCGGAGACACCGAATAATTAAACATTTTACTAAAATCAATACCTTTATTTTTCTTTCAATTTGTTATCATGAAATTTCTTAAGCCAAGGGAGAGGTCAACTAGTAATCTAAATTTCTATAACAAATAACCCGATGTAATGGGTACTCGTCCTGGCTTGATGAACTAACTTGTTCAGAAGGACGAAGGATCTTCTTCCTAAAACTCAGAGGGCTTCAATTCTTAATTCTAATAATCTAAATTCTATTGCAACCCTAAATACCATCAATCCTCTTTCTCACTTTGCTAGAGTTTAAATAGCAACTCTCTTTGGCAAAAAAACCACTGTTTTTCCACGGGAAGGGATTTTATAAGCAAACAACAGTTCAGAAATATTTTTCCCAAGAGGATTAGTTAATGCCACGGATAGAAACCGTTGCACTCTATTATTCTAAACTATAATTTTTTAGTAGACTTATTTGCATGTACAATAATACCTCAACTTACGCTACCCCGACTTACGATATTTTCAAATCTCGTCAATCCATCCTTCTTTCTCTCTCTCTCTCTCTCTTCCTTTTTCCCCATCACCGAAAGTCATATGGAATCAGTACTAGAGCCTGATGAAATTGGCATTTTATTGAAAAAGTTGTCGATCTTGCCAGATAAGTAAATTTAGAAGTGGATAATCATAACGTTCAAGAACTGCTGGATTCCTACATTTAGGAGCTGGTAATTGATGAGCTCACAGAAATACGAGCAAGAGCAAGACATTGAAGAACTTGAGTTTTTAGACCCAGTTCAATCAGAAGATTGAATGACGGTTGGGAATTTGACAGAAGGCATCTGATTAATTTAAAAATTAAATACAACAAATTTTAAAAAATACATACTTCTAGGAAGAGCGTATTTTTTCAACTAAACGAGGACTAAAAAGATTATTAGCATGCCAAAAGGAAGTTTTGAGGGAGAAAAAAAATCTTTGAGCAAGCCCAACTACTACCTTATTCGATTTTATGAAACCTTCTTCATCAAAATAACTTCGGTTTGCGATTTTTTTATTTATCTTACCTAAGATTTTATTACAATTTTTATGTTATAAATTATTATTTTCTTTCGTCTCCTGGACCAACTAAAAATAATTTACGTGTATTTACATGCGAAATCATACCCCGACTTACGCGAATATCACTCAATCCCACCAATCGCGTAAATTCGGGGTATTACTGTACATTACGCCATAAAAATTATTCTGGCTTGGTTATCTCTTCTTTACTAATTGAGAAGTGGAATGAAACATTTATTAAAACGCAGAATAACTTTTCCTTCCTAATTTCTTACTCGTACCTTTTTCTCTCGATGAAAAGGATTATCAAAAATAGTTTTTTTTAAACAAAGACAGCGAGATATTAAGATTTTATTACAATTTAATTTTTTCAAATACCTGCTCTCGCATCTTAAGGTGCATTCTTTATAAGATTGATACGATTTATAACACAAGCAATGGCAAGTACCATTAACGAACTATACGGCAGGTGAAACTTCGCCAAGCATCAACATTGTCTGGGGGCAAAGACCCGATCAAACATCAAAGAAAACACCGAAGAAATATTGAATTAACTAGATGACGGGCGAGATAACATCCCTATGATATATAAATATAACAAATGTCCCTCGATTGAAAGTACGTTATGCTATCTAATACAGGAACACGCGCTTGTATATTGAACACACGAGCAAAAATTCATATAATCTGACAGGGTGTAGTATTAAAGAATTGTAACAAATACGTTGCTTCACAATATACGATGATTGATCCGTAAGGAGTACATTGTCTTCGGATGATTACAAGGTACGTTAAGTATTGGGTATTAATCAAATAAAGGAGAAGAGCGCTAAAGGGGGAATTCCTTGTCGAGATATTATAGGGGGAAAAGATTCGCTACCGAAATTGCATCTAGAAAGGTGTTTTGAAGTCTTTTCTTTAACCTTTTAAGAGGTCAATTTTATTGCCCAAAATATTCCAAAAAAGGAACATTTTCTTTATTGCAAATAACTATGCATAATACTTAACACAGAATATAAAAATGAAAGAATTTTAATTTTCAATTTTAAACTTTTTACACTATTTTTTATTTTATAACTGTAGAACACTAAAGTAGGGTAAAGTTCAGGTGTCCTTCTCATCATTTGACCATGATTCATAATTTTATGGTCCATCACTAATAGATCTCGTATTTTCACATATTGGGTTGTAAATCAGTGGCGCACACAAGGGGGGTGTCCTAGAGTCCGGACACCCCCCAAAGTCCTTGAGTTTTTTCGATTGATGATAATCCTATATATATGTAACGTAAAATTTAATTAAGTACTTGTAATTAACAATTTATTTTATTAATAATGCTAATTATTAATTCAATAATTTATTTTTACTGTTTTTTGTTAACAAAATCGACAAAATCAGAGGAATCAGTTGGCATTGTCTTGAGGTATGATACGAGTTGGGGGACTTTCGACCATGGGACCTTTGAAAGTTTTTGTGTGCGATACTGTTGAAAATTAATATCAAATTTTAAAAAAAACTTTTAAATCTCTCTTTCATGGCAACATCTGAAAATTTGTAATTTTGCTGTAACAACAATTTCAAGCTTTTCAATTTTTTCTTCTTTTTTTTACTGAAACAGAAATGTGTTAATCATTTTACCGTAAATAAATGTGACACTGAGTAATACAAATTTATGAATGCCTAAAACTATCAACAAGTTATTTGATTTTTTTTTTTTTTGTCTTTCCTTTATAGAAATGTATTTGTATGTCATCTATTTTCTTAAAAATGAACTGCTCTTTACAACAAAAAAAGACTATTATAAAAACGTAATTAGATAGGTATTTCCTGTCTCCTATAATTTAGCTTAAAATTTTAATTATACTTTTCTTTAATGCACAGGTTTATTTTCAAGTTAAAATGATTTAAAAAATGTAATTTTTAACAGTAAATTTACAAAATAAAAGAAAATATTTTTAATGAAACAACATATTTAATTAGTTCCTTCAAGTGTTACTTTTATATTTTATTTAAGAAGCTTTGTGGCAAATATTTAATTAAATTTTACAGATTTTCTTTAATGTCTTATAAAGAAATATGAAAAACAGAAAATGCAGTTATACATACACATACAAACACATATATGCTTTCTTTAAGAAAATCATTTAAGTTTACATGTTTCGAAATAAATATCACAAAAAGTATTTAAAAAAAATTTTAGTGATATCTATGATTTTCTTAAGTTGTTTTTAGCTTTACTAATTATATTTAAAATTTTAATGTGTAGCAAAATAAAAATAGCTAAAGTTTAACTATTACATTCTTATAAATAACTGAATTATTCTTCTGTCATTTTTGTTTCTTCTAAAACTCAAACATTAAAAATTATTCTGAATTTTTTTTTCCCTGAAAATCAAATATTAAATGCATACACACTATGTCAACTTTAAACTTTAATCTTATGTTGCTTTCCATTTTTGAATAAATTTTTACCAAATTATTTTAGTTCCTAAAGGCAGGAACTGTAATTAAATCATCAAAAATATATTATTTTTTTGCCGATGTTGAATGTGCCAGTTTTATTTACGACCCAAAAAGAACTATAATAATTTTTAAGCAAAAAAATTAAAAGTCAAATCTGTCAACCGAAATTAAAAATGAAACCGAGTCCGTCTTGTTCGTGCACATTCGCCTTAAATGTGACGTCACAAACTCGATTACTTTATCATCTCGTTGTTTTTTAGTGTTAGGAATGGGAAATTTAATCTCGGAAGATTATAGAAACACCTGTTTCGGAAGACATTTTTTCCCACGCCAATGACAGGGAAGAAAAATAACATTAAAAATTAATCCAATTAACCGGGCAAGCTTACTTAAATGGTAGATAGGACTTTTTTTCTTCTTTTAAAGCACGAGTGTATTGTGAAGACTGGTAACTTTTTTATTTTTATCTTTTTCGAAAAGGAAAAAAAATTTAGAAAGAAACACTTTGATCAGACGATATAGAACGCAGATGAGGAAATGAACAGCTTAAAGAAAGTCATTATTCGAAAAATGCGGATGGGCAAATGTTTTTGTTTTGACTAGTTTTGAAATTAATTTCAAAAGCAATCGAAGCTTAGATATGATTGAAAGGGTGAAGATATTAATTGAAAAAGAATACATTCTGATGCTTGATTTAAATAGCATCACTCTCTCTGGAATGAGTAAATATTAACGTTACTCTGTTCAGCTACTCGAGGGTATTTGGCGACGGACTTCGTAATTTTGAACCTTGGTCAAGTGATGAGGATGACACCTGAGCTGGTACCCTCCTTTCCTACCACACCGACGGGAGGACGTTTCAACTCTCGACAGATTTAACGTGCATCGTTCCCCTACATGGCGGGTCTTCAGAGGTACTAGGCTCGAACTCATGACACGCCAGCCAAGAGTCCGTTACCTTGACCACTGGGCTACCGCGACCACCACTCCCTCTGGAAAAGAGGTGCTTAACCTGGGGTGCAAGCACCCTTGTCGCAGGGGATGATGAACATTCAAAGTGATTGATTGTTTATTTACATTCCACTATCAAGCTGTTCTATGGCTATGGGTGACGGACCTCATAATTTTGGGTGGCTGTGGTGCCTAGTGGTCAAGGTAAAGGATTCGTGGCCGGCTTGTCACGAGTTTAAGCCGAGAACCGGTGAAGACGTCAGAGAAGGCTAGTGTACGGTAAATATGTCGAGGCTCTATCCTCCTCCCGTTGGTTTGGTGTGGAAGTTAGGATAGGGGGTGCCACCTCAGATGTCGTCATTGTCAGTGGCGTAACGGAGAATATTAGACCCCCTACAAACTCAGGTTTTGGGCCCCAAGCCCGAATATTTACTTATCGTCTGTCAAGTATTCGGTTCACCAATCTTGACTTTTTCTTAAATTTTTTAAATAAATAATACTGACGTGTAACGAATTTATTTTTAAAAGATATTTGACACCATTGTACTGCTGTATTTAAATCTGTATTTTAAATACTTAAAATTTTGTATTTAATTGCCGATGTAACTTCTGTAGGAAAATTTTAATTCAAAATATAAGAATTTTGCAGTTTTATTAAGATTTGTCTTTTTGTAAGATTTGTGCCAGATTAGTAGCCAGGAGTAGGCAATTGCCTATGGGCACCGCACGTTTTAGGGGCCCACAGGCAATTGATTGAGATTGAGGAGTAGAATGTTGGTAATAAAATTATTAGACTAAAGGGCCCCGAGAATTTGACTGCCTAAGGGTCTCCATGTCCTTTAATCCGACATTGTTCGTCTTTGTTGGCGAAAAAGGCATCAGTCATACGTCCTTGAAAAAATTTTCAGCTCTATCCCATAAAAGCAATACACACAAATAAAAAAAAATACCATCTCCAATGCTTCATTAAACACATATCATACTCCCCCAAATTTCAAACAAGAAAAAAACAGCTAATGTAAATAAAAAAAACAGTGAAATAACATGTAGTGTTCAATATTTTATCACCATTTTGTGAAATAATACCTTGAAATCGGAAAATTTCCAGACGTAAAGCAAGTGATTACATTAATCGTGAAGCGCAGGTGATTCTTTAAATTATCGGTTTAAAAACTAGATATAGGTTTCGCTGTCCACTTATCGAAACAAAAAAAAAAGAAAGAAAAGAAAAGGAACACCCCTATAGACAAAATTTGACGCCACTTGATGTGCTGTATAAGCAAAACCTCAAAAGAGAATCATAAAAAAAATAGGAAATAAAAGACAAAAACTATCATCACCTAGTTTCTTTCTGTCTAAAAAAAAACTTCCAATAACAAGATCAGCAAAAAATCGAAATGAAAATCACGGATAAAAAGCGAGCCATCCAAGTAATAATTGGTACACTAAAGAAAACGACCATTTCAGGGTCATAGGCCGTCGTTTTTGTTGTGGGCGTGTCATTAGATGGAGCAATTCTTTCGCCCAATCAGCGACGGTGGACTTGACCTTATTGTGACCTTGATTCCGATAAAAAGACCTGATAACAGACCGATGCACATCGCTCGCCTTTTCACAACTAATAATAATAATAAAAGTAATTTTCTTTCTAACCTACTAAAAAACTGGCTGGGAATGAAGAAGAGACAGAAATATAAAAATAAAAGACCATGAAATAGTTAAAATAAGATAATGGCAACAGTATAAATTGAGAGGTTTCGGGGGAAGATAATGTTATGGCTAGTTTTCGAAGAATAACATTTTTTCTTTTTTAAAATTCCCTGGAAGATCTTTATCATGAACAAAGATTTTACCTACCGGTTTCTCCATATTTGGGATTGTTTTCTCGATTTTATTAGTTTCGAAGAAATCCCCCGAGAGAAAAAAGATATATATAATTCAGCTTATAAGAAAGCTTAATAAGCATATTGTTAGTACTGAAATCCCGCTATGAAAAATGTAATAAGATGTTAAATTTTCTAAGAAATGAATAATCACATATTTATTCAATAAACAGTTGGAAATCACTAGTTTGATTTAATATACATAATCATATTCCTATAATTTAATTTTCAAGATAATTCCTGTATTTCTTTTTTTTTTAAATGGGGGGGGGGGGGGATACAAAGATTTTTATTGATCTGCCTTCAATTTCAACATTCGCTGTCATTGATATGTTGTGGGGTATATATGTCTGAATATATCTTGACATTAAATATTCATATATGAGTCTATACAATAATTTGATTGAAATTGATTAATCAGTTTTGTGCAAGGATTTGCACTCAATAAAATATTTAAACATCATTTCATTTTTCTTTATTTATTAAAAATCTGTAATTTTCCTAACATCGCTAGAAGAATTTATTGACCTGTAAGAAGGGGGGGGGGGATAGTGGATTTCTTCAATGATATGGTGTTTTTCCCAACAATATCGAATACGAGAATGTACTCAGAAAAATCTTTGCAAGGTTTTTTTAATCTTTTCCTTCTTTTTTGTAAAAATTCTTCGATTTCTTATTATTTGTGAGCAATATAGTATCCGAAATAGCAGTAAAAATAGCCAAACAAGATTTTCTTTTTCAAACTTGTCTTTATAAGTTGGCAACTTTTTCTTAAAATGTGAATAACTAAAAAGAACAGAAAAAATTTTTGCTTGAATTTAAACCTTATCAGCCCTTATTAGGCCATAAGGTTGCTAAGAGTAAATATTAGTTGATAACTGTTAAATTTGTTTAGACGTAAAATTAATTAAGATATAAGGAAACACATAGCAATGTGTACTTTTTTATAAATCAATGTGTTGTTTCATCAGGAACGTTTTTTTTTATTTGTTCATACATGGTAGGGTCAAAAAGTTTCCGGAATAGGTTAATTACAAGTTATTTAAAAATAACTATAATTTAATCTTATTAGCCTTCAAAATACTACCCTCTTGCATCCACACACTTGTTCCAGCGTTCGTATAATTCATAGCCGTCATCTTAGTCAAAAAAAAGGGTCAACTGCGGAATGAGAGATAATAAGCTGAAAATTTGTACAGACCTTTATTTTGTCACTCTAAATGTTGTCTCAAAAGTCTCATAAAATCTCATGTCCGCGTCTTAAGATATTCAAGGTCAAAGGTCAAGAAACTCGTTTTTTTGCAAAAATCTCGTTTCCTATGGCTTTAATGCTATTAAAATTTATTATAAATATTATAGAGAATAAAGTTTTCTATAACTTTAATTGAAACATTTTTTTGTACATCAAACCATTTTTGAGATAGAGGGCGCTGCACGTGCAACGCTTAGCTATCTACAGCATAACGCAAGGTCAACCGTTAGTCAAATGATATAAGACGCCGTATAAAGTCTATAAACCTTAAAAATATATATAGTTACAAATATGTGGCATTTTTTATTAATTATTACATTACATTTGTTAATAGTTTTCATTAATCAAGTATATTTTTTAATAACCCTTATCTGTTCGAAGAATATTTCCTCATTTCCTGGTGGAATGGTTTTCTCGAACAGCTCACTAAATATAATAAGGATTTTTCTACTTCTCAGGTTATGTTTCTTCCTTTTATTGACCCTCCTGGCAGTAACGTAGACGCAATTTATACTACTTTACATTGTGCTGCAAATATTGCCAAGTTACATGGCCAAAAAACGTGTTTAATTACTTTTGATCAAACTCTCTACTCTAAAGCTCGTGAAATAGTTGCTGCATCAGATGCTAACTCAGAATTTTGTAAGATAGTTGTTAAATTAGGAGGATTTCATATGCTCATGTCCTTTCTTGGATTCATAGAATATAAAATGGACGGAAATGGACTTAAAGTTGCTCTAGGTAAAATCTATGCTAAAAAATTCAGTCGAAAAATGTCGAATGGTCAAGCTTATTCAAGAAGTATCAGAGGTCATACATTATTACGACTTGAATTATCAATGATGATCTTCGGGGACATGAAGATTGAAGATTGTGTGTTAAATGAGTTAACTGAACAAATCAATTGCCGAAATGTTTCCTATGAAGGTGTTGAAGAGAGTGTAGGTAACTCAAAAACTTACTTATTGATCCATTTCAGAATAAACTGAATGAATTAAAAGCTCGATGTCCTGCAGCACAATTATGGGAACAATATTTCGAAATCGTATCAATAGCACTTGACTTCATTCGCGCTGAAAGACTGGGACTTTTCAAAGAATATCTTAATGCTGTACAAAGAATGAGCTATATTTTCATGCTAGTGGTCATTTTTTGTATGCGACGTCTACACTTTTATATCTTCAAGATATGATCGATTTGTAAAATACAATGGATGGACAGACTTTTAAGAACTTTAAAAATGGATTCTTCACCGTGAAACGAACAGAGAAATTTAATTCTGGTACATGGACAGACAGATATGTTTATCGAACAAAGTCTAATGAAATCTGTGAAGACAGAAGGGTTAGTATCTCGCTGTCGAAGTATGCAAGAAAGTATTTTATGTAAATTGGCGTTTGCTATGTACGCTACAAATACAATTTGCGAGGAGATTTTGAAGTGTTATACCATTTCTTTAAACTCTATTGAACAGTACGTTAATGCTAAGGATTCAAAAGAGATAATACTGATGTAAGTAAACTAGTTGAATTGTTTACACTTCATAATCCCTTTCTAAATACGCAACAATTGGTATCTTTAGCTTCTGTAATGTTTGGAAATGATCAAATTAATTGACACAAAGCCTATGAAATCGGATTAGAATCAATGGTAAAGATAACTGGTTTAAAATTTAATGAAATAAAGTTAAAACGATCCGATAAGGTTTTATCGCTTTCGATTGTCAACAAATATGTCAAAATTAACGGTTGTAGAGTTTCAATTGATTTATTGCTACTCTTCCAAAGGATAACTGAAAGCAAACAGTTTGAATGTAATGTTCAAGAATATCTTCAATATGAACTAAGTCCATATCCATCTCCTTTATTTGATAATTATGGCATGTGAAAAACCACGAAAGCGACATTATATGACAATATGACTTCTGTCGATTTCGACTTCGATGAAAATAATGTAACATACATTATCCATGGTGGGTTTCTTCTACATCGCGCAGTATGGAGTAAAGATGATACTTTTTCAATAATTTAAGATAAATATGTAAAATATTTACAAAAACAGTATGGTTCTGAAATTGTAGTTGTATTTGATGGATACTCAGACTATAGAAAAAACACACAAGCAATGGAACAGCTAAGAAGTACTGCTACTTTATCAAAATCGAATGATGTTTGTTTCGACGAAACAATGATAGTATCAATTAGCCAAGAGAAATTTTTGTCGAATCGATGTAATAAAAAAATTTTATTAACATGTTGATTGAGAAATTAGAAGCTGTTGATATCACGATAAAACAGGCCAAAGATGATGCAGATGTTCTTATCGTAGAAACAGCTGTTGGAGAATCGGAACATCACAGGACTGCCGTCATAGTAAGAGAAGATATTGATTTGCTCGTCATTTTAATTGGACGTACTCAAGCGCATCAAAAAGAAGTGTTCTTTAAAAAAGTTGGCAAAGGGAATGTTAAAACTCAAATATACTCTTCCAAAAGTTTTGATAAATATCCTCATTGTAAAAAGCACATTTTGTTTCTATACGCATTTAGTGGCTGTGATACATCTGCATTTTTTAAAAAAGGGGGGGGGGAAAGCTTTCATTAGATATTAGAGAGTCTTCCGAACTTGGATCAACTAGCTCAAGTATTCCAAGAAGAAAACTGTCCTGTACAAACATTACATGAAAATGGATTACGAGTCTTGTTGGAGATATACAATGCTCCAAAATCTGAGAACAGTATTGATAATCTACGATATATATATATATATATACTCAATTCATCAAGTCAACAAAGCTCAACAAACCCGTGCAGTTATCCAATCTTTCACCAACAAAGTGCAGAGGCTCAGCAACACATTAGCCGTGTATATTATCAAGTTCAAACTTGGCTAGGGAATGATTTAGAACCCCAGGAATGGGGTTGGATTCTGCGGAATGAATTCTTGGAACCGATTACGACAATATTACCGCCTGCTCCAGGTGAATTACTCAATACCATATTTTGCAACTGCAAAAATGGTAGTGGTTCACGCTGTGGATGTAGGAAATCGGGGTTGCAATATTCTTCAGCTTGTGGCCAGTGTAATGGGCAAGATTGCTTCAATGCTTCACGATACGAGAGCGATCTCGATGAAGATTGTACTTTTGATTCCGAAATCCTTCAAGATTTGGAGAAAAATATCCTTGACAACGAAAATAATGAGAATGAATTGCAAATTTTCGAGTGATCGAAAGACAATGAAAAATAAGAGGTAAAAAATTAACATCCATGTTCGTCTTATAATTAAAATTTTTGTAAAACTTCTTTACATCCGAATTTCGATTGTAATAATTGTATAAAACGATATTTTTAAGTAAAAATATAATTAAAAATTACTTACTTTATTTTTTTCTACTTTAAATGTAACTAGTATATATAATAATAGAATATAATTTTAAAAATACTTTAAGCATATCTGTCAACAACTTTTGAACTACACGAACAGTGTAGTTCAAAAGTTAGTTATAAAATAAACATATACTTGTTTAATGAAATCTATTACTAAATGTAAAATACTAATTAATAAAAAAGCCAAATGTTCATAACTATGTATATTTTTAAGGTTAATAGACTATATACAGCGTATTATATCATGTGACTAACGGTCGACCTTGCATTCTGCTGTAGATAACTAAGCGCTAAGCGTTCAGCGCCCTCTATCTCAAAAATGATTTGATGTATAAAAAATTGTTTCAATTGAAGTTATAGAAAATTTTATTCTCTACAATATTTATAATAAATGTAAATAACATTAAAGCCATAGGAAACGAGATATTTGCAAAAAAAACGAATTTTTTTACCTTTGACCTTGAATATCTTAAGACGCGGACACGAGATTTTATGAGACTTTTGAGACAACTTTTAGAATGCCGATATAAAGGTATATACAAGTTTTCAGCTTATTATCTCTCATTCCGCAGCGAAACCCTAAGATAACTGGACTATCAGGGGTACTCAAACTGTTTTCCTGCTGGGCCACATATCTGTGAAAAGTATTTCACGCTGGCCGCAGCATGTGAGGATAATGGAGAAAAACTCTACAAGACCTAAGCAAAATTGATCAAAATAATAAAACTCATTTCTTAGCTTTTACTATAATAATCTCTCTATCAAGCACACATAAAAAATATTTACTTTTATGCATTTTCGCGCAGAGCTGTGTTGTAATTTTGACTTACTTCCATCCATGACCTAGTCCCTTGTTTACGTTCTACAATCAAAAAGGATATTGATAGCAAAATTGATATATTTTATTGCTTGATTGGTAGAATTGAGCTATACATTTTTCTTAAATAACTGAATTTCTTAGAGCAATAAGGCCATGACCAGGCCACTCAGAAAAGGCTGTTGGGCCACAGGTTGAGTATCACTGGTACAACTGCTCAAAACGCTTCTTTTTTTGAGATCCTTCAGTTGCTTCATCGCATTTTGGATCAACTCTTGTGGATCCACAAAACGATGTGCCTTCAATTTCATTTGTAGCCATGGAAACGGTTAAATCTCCTCTGGTGCTGGAATAATTTCCGCGTGCTTTCTACAGCATTGTGAGCGTCTCAAGATGATTTCTGTAGCAAAACAAAGAATTTGATGTTTGCACACTGCTCAAAGACGACATTGAAAAATCGACGAATGAAAAATTCACTTTGTCAGAAATGATCTGCAGCTAACGTCAGCAGTACAGGAAATGAATTCCAGATAGCTGTGTGTTTTCCTTATTATTGCTGCCGACCCATGAAACAGATATTTCCTTTCCAACGATTATTTGCATGAATGTAGGGAACCATTCAGGGAACTTTTTTATACTTTAGTAGTATATACTTTATTAATGCACAAAATTACACCACAATGACTACAAAAACAGAAAAACACAGTAATATAATATTACATGAACACGCGATAAATAAACTGAAATAAGGAATAAGAATAAGAATACACAGCCCATGAATGTTTTATTATTGGCGCTAACTGATTTGAACAGTTCTTTTTTTTCCCTTAAACGTTCAATTTACGTAATTGCGGTCGACATACGTCCGATTTTGACATTCTGTTAAAAAAATGCAGATAAGGTTACTATTAAATACGACAATCACTAATTTTTTTTAAAAAAAAAGGGGAGGGGGGAATGCTTCCCTAGTCGTTATTGAACTTTTTCACAGTAAACTCAGTAATACCGTAATCTTGAGGTAGTTCCTCCTCGTCTAAATTTCCACTCTTCAAAGTAGTGGCGTAACGTACAATATTAGGGCCCCCTAGTGGCGTAACGGAGAATGTTAGGGCCCCCTGAGTTTTGTCAGGTTTGGGGCCTCAAGCCGTACTTGGCGTCAGTCAGGCTTTGGGCCCTCAACAGTCCTGGGCCACCCGCCGAATGTGGGGTTGCGGGAGTGTACGTTACATCGAGTTTTGGGCCCCAAATCGGATCTTACAAACGATTGTAAGACCATAACATAGCATAGTCTTTGGACCCTGTAGAATCCTGATCCCCCCCCCCATTCGCGATGAAGGGGTTTGGGGATGTACATTACGCCACTGCATCGAGGTAATTAAGATTTTAGGTCCTACTAAATTTAATTCTGGCATGAAGCTACCGGTGTAACACGGCATTTGATTTGTAAACTGTATTTTCTTCTCTTGGATGATTATTAGCAAAAGATCCCTTTTATTAGCAAACAGTATCTTACTCGATATAATTAGAAACGAATCGAGATTGTTAATCCGCCGTCTAATAAGCAGTAAACCTCTACCCATATTATTCTTTCTCAATTCCAAGTCTATCGAAAAAACAGAAAGTTTTACTGCCAATTTCATTTAGCAATGTAATCAAAAAACTTCTTAATAAACTTTATTTCTAGATTAGCAGCGAGCATAATATAACTTGGAAGGATGTTTACCCACTGTGAATACAGTATTATTTCTCTCGTTTTTAATTAGCCTCCATATCAAAACACTAATTAATGACAAACAAATGTGAAGGTTTATTACAAATGTTGAAACTGAGAGTGAAATACAGGATGCATGTTTCTTTGCATATATTAATATTCTATAGAAACTGATTCCAATAATGAAAGGGAACATGCATTGAAAAAAATTTGATGATGTATGTAATAGTATATTTGCATATATTCTCTTTTAATCAGAACTAAGTTAATGTAAACAATGTTAGTTCGCTTAGTATGTGGGAAAAAAAGATGTATTAGCATCATATTCATTTCAGAAAGGATATAGTAAAGTTTTAATTGTTACTAAGTAATCGAAATATATAAACTTCATTTTTATTTTTAATCTTACATCGCTAGATAATTACTATCCAGATTTTTACCCTTTCTCTCAGCGTTTCTTACCGTCCAAAAGCCCTCACTGTAAAGCAACTCAGTAGCTTGCATCGTTCCACCTTATGAATGACGTCATTTGAGTTATAAAATCTCAATTCCATAATGGTTTAATTTTTTAGTTTCTGAGAATAAAAAGGAATCACTGGATGAAATTGGAAGAATAGAAGGGATATATAAACCATATTGCACTTGGATTCTTCAAATGCACCTCGAAATGTGTGTAGCAGCAGCACTGTAGTGAGAGAAAGACAAGCGCCTTTTGGAGATTAAACCTCATCGTTTCTTGATTACGAAATTTGCTCAACAGTGTTAGTAATAGGCACTAGGGATGGTTTGATCTTGTTTCACGTAACGGCGGTAACAGAACCGATTTCCTGTAAGGGAACTTAATGACCTCCCAATGGTCACTTAGTTTCACTTCGCAAAGTACCCAAGACAGAATTTTTCTGACGTTCAAGTTCTAAGGTAAGTCAACTTTTGACCTCCCTTTATCCAGCCGACTGAGAAGTGACCTGCGCAGTTCCTACGCAATCTTCGTCTTCAAAGTCCACACACGAGGGGTGACAAGTACCAATGGCCGAAAAGTAATCCCGGCTAGGTCCAAAAAGAAATAATTCTGCATCACATGCAGGGACGTC